>VXBZ01008079.1:1700215-1757339 GCA_013399135.1 Heliornis fulica | reverse complement strand
GAGGATGGTGAAGGGTCTGGAGAACAGACCCTACGAGGAGCAGCTGAGGGAGCTGGGGTTGTTTAGTTTGGAAAAGAGGAGACTGAGGGGAGACCTTATTGCTCTCTACAACTACCTGAAAGGAGGTTGCAGTGAGGTGGGAGTTGGTCTTTTCTCCCCAGTAACAGGCGACAGAACTCAAGGTAAAGGCCTCAAGCTGCGCCAGGGAAAATTTAGGTTGGATATTAGGAGAAACTTCTTTACTGAGAGAGTCATCAAGCACTGGAACAGTCTACCCAGGGAGGTTGTTGAGTCCCCATTCCTGGAGGTGTTTAAAAGACGGGTAGATGCAGTGCTTGAGGATATGGTCTAAGGGTAGACTTGGTGGCGGTGGGCTAATGGTTGGACCAGATGATCTTAGGCGTCATTTCCAGCCTTAAAATTCTATGATTCTATGATTCCTGAGAGCAGGCAGGAGGGCCATGCAACCAACCTGCAGGCCCCAAGAGGCAGTTACTGGCTGTGGCTTGGCAGGGAAATCTTCCAGAGCCCCATTCTGTGACCAGTCCTCAGCAGCACCCCTTGAGGGGCTGGCTGCCATGTCCTTCCCTGCCTACAATCTCCAGCTGGAAGCCAGCAGCTCCTATACCCCAAAACATCAGTGAATAGCTGTACTCCACCAGGGCAAGTGGTCTCTCACAGTATATGCACCAAGAGCTTAAATCCACCCTTATTTTCCAGGTTGATCACCTGTGGAAATAGGGTCCATACCATCGCATCAGCTTCTACAACAGCTCTTGAATGAACTGAACATCTCCATCCAAATCTGAGTGAGATGTGGTGATCTTCAAGGTAATTAAGATTCTGCTTAATTAGCAGCCATTACAACTGCTAGGCAGAGGAGGTAAGTGCCCTGGTATGGGGAAGGCAGGTAGAAACTGCTGTTTCTCTGTTGGCAACAGAAGCAGCATGAATCTGACTAAACCAGCAGCTGAACAGATATAACTAGACATTTGAAAGTCATTAACATACAGGAGAGCATGTTTGCTAGTTCTGTTGATGAAGAAGTAATTTATTGCAATTTCATTTGGTCAGTTGAAAAGCCTTTCCCTGGTGTTTAACTGCCATGCAAGCTGCAATGGTAGATACGTTTGTTTGCCATTGTTCCCTGGGCTATGGAGTAGGTTTTGCTGGTAGGTGGTTGAATGGAAGAGCTTGGATGTGCCACGAGACGTTTCCCACTGGGCCTGGTTGGGGCCATGGCAGTGGTAGCATTGGTGCAAAGTTCAAAAGTTCAAAGTTCAGGCAGCCCATCCCTGCTCAGGAGACAGATTTAGTCTTTCCAGCTGTCAGAGAGTTCCTGTGCCAATCTGGAAAAAACACCTCAGCAAAAATTTTTAAGTGTGAACAGTAGTGCTTTGTTCTTTATTATCAGAGTACAAAGTTTGAGGCTACAGATCTGATTTGGATAAATACTTAACACTCCCAATTACTGCTATAGTCAGTGGAAACCATGTGTTGGATATTTGAAGTACTATAAAATGCAAAATAGTAGACTAAAACAGATTCTAGTAATCTAAAAATAGGCAACAAAATCAACAAATATTATTTTACTTCAATTTCTACATGCATTTTTCTCCCATCAGTCAAAGAAAGATATTTCCTCTTCAACTCACAGCAAGTTTAAAAGTAAATTACAAGACATCATGTAAAGATAACATTTTTTATAACATTTTGATAACGTATATGACATTCATTTTACATATTTCTTAGAAGATGACTTTCAAAAGGTGACTGTAATCAAGATTGCATTAGTACAGTAAACCTAATTCTACTTTTATTGTTTCCTGTCAAGAATGAGGAATTCTGAAAAGAGACATACTGTACTGAGTCAGTACCGGAGTTGGTAACTAGCACAATAATTCCAGTAAAGCTGAAGATAATGGAGCCTTTTATGCCTAGTTAATGGGACTTGGAGCCAGTTAACAAAATATCAGACCAAGAATTTTTTACAGAAATTTCTTGTCATAGTACATTCTAGTAAAACACTAAACCTCAGAAGTAATCTGATAGCTTTTTTTTCTCCTGTAGAATGCAGGAACTCCACATTACAGCTTTTCATGAATTTATGGATTACGTATTATTCAATTAGTTAAAGCCTGAAGACATTATAATCCTGCCTGATCATTCATTGTCTTTCTGTGAGACCACATCTATGAGTTTCTGCATGAAGGCCCAGATTCTCAAATGAAGCATGGAAGGTATGTGTCTGATTATCCCTGGGGCAGGATCTGTAATGTCTATTGGAATGATAGCATACATATAGCAAAACAAGTTGTTACAACACGTGTTTAAATGAGATATGTGAGATCTTACACCAAAAATCATACATGATTCATAATGTGGTTCTCACCTGATGGTGATGTTAATCCAAGCAAGTGCAAGGTAAACATGGCATAAAGCTTCATTTCTCTTCAGGTGTACTACAGGGTATAAGGCATGGCAGCTGGCTGGATCCAAAGAACTTTGCTTCTTAAGATTTAATTTGGCTTATATCCCTAGACTTAAGGGATGCATTCACAGCTTCCCCTGTAGAGTTGGTCCTGATTTCACAGGAGCTACAAATATAGATAACCTCAGCTATACATTATATTAGGAATTAGGCTCAAGCTGCATATTTCCAACCACCTCAAAGCAAAAGTTTGTTTACTAGAAAATAATACACAAGATCAGCTCAATCAACAGCATTATTAAGTGGACTATTCCCCAGTGTTACCTAGTCAGTCTGACTGGCCACCAATGCACAGGGTCACGCTGTTCCTGTCTACCAGGCTCCTTTTTGCTGCAGTTCAAGAGAAGCACAAGATCTTAACCTATGCTTCTCTACTTCACTCCTGCACTGCATACTGGACCCCTGTGCTCACTGCCTTTAGAGTTCTCCACTTGCTGATCTGTGATTGTTTTGAAGCTTGTTAAATACATGCCTAGAGAGAAGAAGCAGCCGTTGGACCAAAAAAGCCCAGCCAAGCAGAAAAACCCCTCTCATAGCACCACATTGAATGTGTTTTAACAGAGCAGAGCAACATTATGTTTGTCCTTATTTTATATATATCTTATTTCTGTAAATATTTGACAACCAATTGGACAACAAGTTCTTAAAATAATATTCCCAATATTCATTTTTCTGACCTAGTTCCACTTTTCACCAAGCAGCAACATATTCAAGCAAAATTTGAGTATTTGCAACTTCCCACCTATCTTTCTCTCTGCTCATTTTTTGCAGTAATATGCTAGATTTAAATCCATTCTTTACAGTCTCTATGTTTTATTTCCTTTTCCCCCTTTTTTTTTCTCTCTTTCCTTTTTTAACTTTGTACTGTCCTCTCTGTTTTTTTCCTCCTTTCTTTTTCTAATACAGTTCTGCATCCCCTTTCAAATTGCTTTTCTCTCTTTCACACTGCTTCAGGCATTTTTGCTGTTCAGTATAGAGAAGGGTCTTGTGACAGCTTCTTTGGTTTTGTTTGTGGGTTGGTTGAGGTTTTTTTAAAAAAGTGCAAAAGCCAACCTATTTACTGGAAGGATATTCCAGTCAGTCACAGTCCTCAGTTTCTCAAAGGAAACTCATATATTCAGACTTCACTGTAAAGAGTTCAAACTAAATTCAAGGTCAGAAAGATTGCAGCCAACGAAGCTAACTTCTCCCATCATTCACCCTGTTTAATATAATTTTTTCCACATATGACTATGCCAAAATGATTACATTCTTGCTGATGCTAATACTACTGGACTCATGAAAATGGATTTTGATTATAGGTATTTCTCTAGTATTATTATTTCAATAATAATTATTTTAATAATTGCTGGTTATTGTATTACTTATTATTGGTAGGGGAAAAGCCATGGTAAGCAGGTTGAACAGGTAGCATTTGAGTGTAAAAAGGTGCATACTAGCATTTTGTCCTGTATTCAGTATAGAGTCAAATTTGTTATTAAAACCTTTTACTCTTAAAGCTTATACTGATATGCAAAAGAGACAAAAAAAAATTCCCTAGAAACCCTAACTTATCTGTTCCCTGCCTCATTGAAAGCAGTGAGGTCAGCAGCAGGAAAGAACTAACTTACCGGAACAAACTATGATTCCGACAGTGTGAGAGGTGCAAGGTAATGCCAGAAGTGCATTCAGTTGCACTCTGTTAAGTAAAAATTGACTACAGAGAGACCTTGTAGGTGTCTAGCACTAAATATGTGCTTGTGACTTCACTTTAAAAAATAAGCTCTAGCATACACCTGCAGTTACATAGAGAAGTAGTTTACAGATCATGTCACAAAAAAAAAGGTTGTCTTTGAAAATTAATCTCTCCGTTCAATCCCAGGTAAACTCTAAGTGAACTGACATAGGCTTTTGACAGCATACTTTGAATTTCTGATAGTATCTTTCTTCTTCAAAGCATTTCATAAACTATTCTGTTTACAAAGATGACAAACTAGTAAGATCCAGTCAGCTCTGAGGTAGAATAAAAGTCATCGCCTGTCAGGGAGTAACTAGCAGTTCCACTGCACATGTAGAAGGAATTTTATCTCAATCAACAGGGGCAAATTATGCTATGAAATAATTAAGACATGAGTTATTTTGTTTATTAAAGATACTTTTCAGCAAGCTCAATAAATTTTCATTACAAGTTTTACTCTTTTTCTTTCAAACCAGCAGGTTCTGGCCTGATGTCAGACTGTAAACTAGGAATTACTTTATCATAACTTATTACACAGCAAGATGTCAGAATTAAATCAACATTACATCTTGGTAGGTAAAACCACAGCTGAATAATCAGATGCATTGCTTCTTCCAGCCAAAACCAACCAGCTGCATTTCTTATCCTGATTATACATCACTTTGAGTAGCATTTCCAAAGTTTGCCCAAAAAAAAAAGTATTTCCAAAGAAAGCCCAAAACAAGCAACTGAATTAGTATATTGTTGAGTATGCTTGGATAAACATATGAATTTTAGTATAAGATGAGAAATAAATCGTGGGTTGAATCAAATGGTAAGCTTCTACAGCTATTTCAGACTTTCCTAACTGTAGAAAAAGTGCTTGCCTTTCTTTGCTGCTTCTTGAAAGAAACTCCTTCCTATTTCAAAGGGTTTCAACACACTTCATCTTCTTCTCACTGTGACTTTTGCTACTGGACTTCATGACAATTTTCTTGTGATAGTGTTTGCTTATCTCATATATGGTTTGAATAATAACAAGGAAACATAATGAAGAATAATACATTGGTGAGTTTTCTTGTAGATTTGGAAAACTACACTAAATCTGCTTTTGATCATATTTTATAGGGTTACTTTTGTACCGTATTGGATTAAAAAGTATTGATATTCCTCATCCTTCATGACTTTCCTAACCCTTCGCAAGGGAACCCAGAGCTTATGTAATGTATTATTGTTGTGAGTACTGCTGGTGTGTTTAAATAATAGTTACTGTAGTCTAAAAACAAAAAAGGAGCAAGTTTGACAGGAAAAGGTAGTGCCCGTTGTTGGATTGAGTCAGACTGGAAAATGGAAAAGCTTTCAAGGGCCTTTCTTCACAAGCATTTCCTCTCATATTACTTTTTAATTAATGTGTAACAAAGAATATCACGAGATACTGTAAATCTACAGGATGGGTCTGGCCTTGAGTCTCAAGCTCAGGAAAATATTTAGCATGTCTTTGTGACTCCTCTCTACAGCTGTCAAAATATTCTAAGATAGTCTGCAAATTACGTAGCAATACATTCCAATGTCAGTACAAGTCATGTGTCAGATGGCATTCCAAGCTGGAATTCCCACAGTTACTAGGGTTTAAAAAGCAGAATATCACCTGGTTCTTTTAAAACACGAGATCTTTTGACCTCCAGGCTTAGTGAACCCTAAATATCAGCCTCTTAAAATAACTTTGCTAATTGACTGGACGTAGTGAACAGTAAAAGGCAAATTGCTGGAAGCACCACAGAACTAACCAAACTTCAGCTCTCAGGTGAGATTGCAGTTATCTTTCTTCTCCCTTCCTGTTGTCTTTGATCCCATCCTCTATTTCCCTTACCACTGGGAATATGATTCTTCAAACGCCTTTCTTGGGACACAGAAGTACAGGAATATAAAAGACCTGACAGTGTCTGGGGAATATTAAGTGGATGGTTCACAAGGACATAATGTCCTTAGGCAAACTGAATGTTAATATAGTCAGTACCATCAAAGACAACTGGTCTTGCAAAAAGTAACACTGGATATGGAGTAAGAACAGTGGGTTTATGTTTCATCTGCAAAACCATTCTTGCCAAAATTCTTCCTAAAACTATACTAGAATATCAATACAACACTGACTGTTTAGCAAACAAAAGAAAACATTCAAATCTACCATATAGGCATGCAAAACCCGTGAATCCTGATTTTACCCCAAAACTTTAGAAGTGGCTGGCTACAGAAAAAAAGAAAATCTGTTAAAACCCATGTTTGGGAAGCATATGCCAATACATCCAAGTCTGCATACGCCTGTAAAATGGGTTCATAAGCAGTTCTGAAAACTCTGGCTAACAAATTAAATCCGGAGAATGACACATTTTCAACAGTGTGACCACTGGGATCTGGGGGTATGGTTTGTCACAGTTAGCAGCCTGTACGTACCTGACTGCCTGGTTCACACGTATGGCAATCTTCTCTCCAGAGGTTGTCTCATCCACCCCATGGAGCACTGCTGCTGGAGAATGTGGTGGACCCGAGCTCGGCGTTGTTAATCGAATGTCATAATAAGCCATGGGGACAGATGGCTTTGGCTTTAAGGGATTTAAAACTAAAAACCAAAACAAAAAATGATTTGATGAAGAGGAGAACTTTGTGTACTAGTTTTCCAATGTGAGTAGCTGAGGTAACAGGACAGGCTGCTTTGCCAGCACCGCAGATATACCACAGGCCACCTGCTGTGAACGCATCGCCTAAGGATGCCTGGCCCAGCCCGCGCGTGGAGCCGTGGAAGGTGACTGCTGCGCTTTGGCGCTGTTCTGCTCTCCCTCACGCTGACGCTTTTCCTCTTGGACGCTTCTACCACCTCCTGAGCTTCCATAGCGCTAACCCCTTCGAGTGCACCAGTTCCCTTCCTCCTGCAGCTGCTAATCCAATGTTTTGTCGTACCTGCCGGTAGGCTGACAACTGCTGTATTTGCCCGCGAGTGGTTTGAGGCCTCTCTCGGCCCTCCGGCTCCGCTCCCGCTCAACCACGGCGCCGGTCTGAGCGAAACGCTTCGCGCTTTCCAAGCGAACCGTAGCGCGGTGAGTGGTGCTGCCCCGCCGGGCCGGCCCTACGGCTGCCGCCGCTCCCCACCCGGCTGGCCGAGGGAGTCCCGCCGGCTCCGGGCGGGAACCCTTCTCTGGTGGAATATTGCTCTTGAGGAGGCTGTTTCCCAGCCGACGGGGAAAGCTTCAGGCAGGGGACGGCCCCGCCGGTGAGGGGCGGTGCGGCGGCCGCTCCCATGTGGAGACGGGGCGGGAGCTCGGCGGGTCAGACGGGAGCGGAGGTACCGCTCGCAGCCCGCGCCTGGCGTTGTAGTGAGAACAAGCGAAATTACCTTGTTTGATACGTGTTTTTGTAAGAGGTGCTGGTAACAGGCGGTGGAGCACTCTGACAGTGCGCAGTGCTGCTGCTGCGCTCCTTGCACGGCCCTGCGCCATCTCGGTGACTGGCCAAGTGACGCTGGTCATGGTTGTTCTGGACAGGTGACTTGCCTTGTACGGGGTGGGTGGCATTGCATATGCCCACGAACCACCTGGGACCCTCAGGGACCGCCGACTCCAGTCCCTGAGCACGTGTGATGGGGAAGACAGTCATCTGCAGATGTCTTCCAAGGATGTGTTATCCTAAGGTGGCCTTTTCCAAGAGATACCAGCCATGACTATGTCTTTATAATCTATATGCTCGTGTCTGCACTGCACCCACGTTAGGTGGAGCTCTACCCTGCACATCCAGCGCTCCGTGAAGACAGCTCCTGTCTCTCCCTTCTTTGCAGACTTCACTCTATTTGTGATTTCTCCTCTACAGGATGGCACAGGGGAAAGGGGGTGGGGAGTGGTAAATAGGTAATGGAGGCTTCAGTCTTCAGTCAGTTCCTCATGAGTTGTTCTTCTTGGGGCAAAGGGGGCATTTCTCTCACCCTTTCTCTGTAGCAGCGTGGGGTCTCACCCACAAGAGACAGTCCTCCACTACCTTCTCCATGTGAGTCCTCTCCCATGGGGCCTCAGCTCTTCACCAACTACCCCAGCGTGGGGCACTGCTATAAACTCATAGAATGTCTCTCAGTCCCAGACTACTGGGCCCAGCCTGGACCCCCACAGAGTCACAAGCACCCCCAGCAAACCTGCTCCAGCATGGGCCTCCATCTCTCTGCCTCTTACCTCTCCCTGTAGGCTGCAGGTGCTGCCAGGGGCTTGCTCCAATGTAGATCACAGGTTCTTCCATGTTCCTCCCCCTGCTCCATGGTGGGCTTCTGCCTGGCCCAGGTACCTCTCTATAGTCTGCAAGTGGGATCTCTTCCTCCATGAGCTGACACCCACTTTGCTGTGGAGAGGGATCTCNCTCCTCCTCCTCCTCCTCCTCCCCTTCACTGACCTTGGTGTCTGCAAAGTTTCTTACTTCTTCTCACTCCCTTCTCTGGTGGCAAAATGCAGCTGTTTGTGTTTTTAAACTCTCTCTCAAATGTGATTCCCAGAGTAACTGGCACTGATTGGCCCAGCCGGCCTTGTCAGTGACAGGGTTTGGGAGTTTGGCCTTGGGAGCCCAGCTGGGATTTGCTTTGTTGGACCATTAAGAAATTTCTAGCTGCTTCTTACAGAAGCCACGGTGCAAAACCCAACACAGTCCATTTAAATATTATGGATTGGTGATAATTGCTGCTGCTTATTTACACAGCAACTTTTAAGGGTTAATGGATCTAAAATGTTGGTTCTGAAAGCATCCTCTGGTGAGATGGTGATTTTATCAATTTTGGCAAGTTACTCATACAATTATTCAAACTTCCTTGGGGATTCTTCCCCAAGTACTGCACTGGATGGGGTTATAAAATAATACAGTCTTTTCCAGCGTAAAAAAGTTGCACTTCCTTCATATGGTGTTTTTGCATTGTGAACTCCTAACCTTTCCATATATAAAGGAATTTTGTTCTGTAGATTTTGTAGTGTTGTTCTCTAGATAGGTTATTGATCTGAACTTTGAATATGCTAGCGTTCTTCAGATGATAGTGTAGTATCTTTGTAGGATACAGTCAGTGAAGGAAGGGAGCATGAAGAAAAGAAATATTACAACCAGAAAAGATTTTTCCATTTGAAAATACACCCTGGGTGCATTTTCAGAAAAAGATCTTTGTGCTTTCCTCAGAAATGTCCCTCTATTATAGGGTGGGGATATTTCTCTTTTCCTCTCCTGCCCTCTCTGTGTTAGCTTGTGGGTTTTATTTTTTGTTGTTGTTTGCTTTGGGGTTTTTTTGGTTGGTTGGTTGGTTTGTGGTTTTCTCGTCAGATGATCTACAAATTTATGTCTCTTCCTTCCAAATTAGCTTTCAGCCTGTGAACCTGAGAGCTGGCAAGTAGCTCTATGAGCCATAGGGTCTGGCAGAATGCTTATTTGAGGGATTAGGGTCTGCAGTCCACAATCTCCACAAACAAGGATGTGTTTCAGAGTCAAACAAAAAATGCATCCTTATAAAAACAAAAGCAAGGATTAACATAATGAAACTTGGGGATTTCTAAGTGTTGATATTGTAGCCAAATTCTCTTGCCAAGATGCAGTCCTTCAGTATTGTCTTATGTCTAAAGTGTAAGATGATACAGAAATACTTTTTGTTGATTCTTTTTGGTTTGTTGTTTTTTAAATGCTATTTGAGGAAAAAATATCTTTCATGTTACATGATCTGGTAGAATAGCCATGTGGCTTGCAGAGGGCGTCTCATGAGCACTGTGTGTTGCAGCAGTCCAGTTTCCACAAATTTGGCTGAATCAAATGATTATTGTGAAAAGAAAAAATAATTAAGAAATGCATTCATTTACTTGACTGAACATTTTAGTGGGTATGATACATTTTATATTGAATTTAGACACAGATATTTTTGAGGGACATGACTAACCCTATCTCAGCTTTGAAACAGCAATCAACTGAGCTTCAGTGGAGCGTGGGAGGTTTACACACTCATACTTTGAGAGCTTTGTTTCCCTTAGTGTGTTGCTTAACTGGGATGTGACATACAGAAGCTTGATTTTAAAATATTTGATAAGAATAAATAGAAAATGCCAACAGTTATACATCTGGTTTAAATTTTTGGCTTTTTAAGGGTAGAAGCAATAAGAATTCATTTACTTTTTGTTTTCCTTCGGGCTCAGAGATGGATTCATCAGAAGAATCAACAATGAGGAATGAGCAGAAGTCTAGGTAACTTGTGTTGCAAAGGCTATACAAAGCTGTCTCATAATGAAAATCTCAAAGCACGAGGGAAATACATTCCTGAAAGAACAACATCATGCTTGAAAACTTGAAATGATCCCAGAGACTAGTTTCTCCAGTGCTTCATACTCAGTTAAGCTGTTTGTGAGGAATAGATAATATACTTGCTCTAAGAAAACTATTTGTGCTGAAAGTCACAGGAAGACATGGGGATTATCAGCAACATGTTCTTTGAGGGCAACCTTCTCTGCATGTTGATTAATTGGCTTGCCTGAGGCCATCTCTAGTTAAACATAGTTTTAGCAAGATAGTTTCAGATGATTGTGAAACAACAGGTGTTAAACATCCATATTACCAGATCAATAGGAATTAAAAACTCTGTAAGGGTAGATTGAAAGCAAAGGGAATTATAAGGCTCCTTATTACTAAAATCTCTGTTTGTATACAGTGGTTTCACTGTATGGTTTAAATGCATTTTCACTTCTGGGAAAAGCAATTACCAAAGACAGACATTTTCAAGTTTCTTGTGCTGGTTTAAGTAGTGAATATTGACACAGAACCAAATACACCTTTGAGAATAATCTGTGGTTAGTGACATCTGAAAAGCCCTTGTTCTGCATAAGTGTGGCAGTTCTTATGTTCATGTATGCTAAAGTGAGAATAAATGAGAATTAAAAGATACTTTTTTTTTCTTAGAAAAACAAATTTTTTTTTCTTTGAGATATTGTGACTTGTCCCTTTGAAATAATTCAGTGTATTAGACATGTATTAAGTAAATCACTGGATGGTCCTTTGACTACTTTTTCTCAAAATTTCCTGTGACATGGTGTTTGCCTAGCCCAATGGACTGAAAATTGGCAATTGTCAGCTTTTTTTTTTTTGTGGTTTTGTTTTGGGGTTTTTTTTTCTTAAATTAATTATGCAAGCTTGCCTGAAATGGCAAAAAGACTTGTTGGTTTGGGGAAGGCTGTGAGCTGCCAATTCCCTTCTTCTGCGTAGAAAAAGAGAACTCTATTCCTTTTGGTTGGTTAGTATTCTGTGCAGGTGTTAATAGTTCATCTGGACTTCTGGAGTCATTCATGAGATCTTCAGGCAAGTTAGACAATGCACTGCAAAAACTGAAGATTATGGGGGTTTATTTGCAAGGAAATTCTTAAAAAGTCTAATAAAAAAACAGTCTCAAGGCCTTCTTCTTTTAATTGGAGCTGGGATAAGTGCTGCAGTAGCACTTAGAATCGCTGTGCTCCCAGAAAAGATGCATTGAAGCAGCTGAACAACTGGATGTGCCTCATCTGGTAGATGTTCCTGAATTTTGTAAAAAAAAACCAAAAAAAACAAAATAGTCTTCAAAGATAGAGATCTGCTTGTGGTTGCACATGATATCATCAGGAAAAAGGCACCAGTGAGTATGTTTGGATCTTACACTGATTTCTAAAATTATTATCTGCTTCTGCTGTCAGGAAGAAATAATTTCAGCTTTCTAAAACTCTAAATTTTTCTGGTAAAAATTGAATTTTTGATTGTGATCATATAGTACATTGGACGTTTTGGAGTGGTTAGAAAATCCTTGGGTTTTAGTAAGATTTCATCATAATTAATGCAAGCAAGAGTCTGAACTGTTAACTATGTCATGTTTCCTGGAAATAAAAGAGGAATTTATAGCTCTGCTGGTTGAAACTAAAAGTACCCTGAAAACATGGGTAGACAGCCTGCATGACCTAAGGCTGCTGACAGCCTTAGGTCATGCAGACCTGATCACTGCTCTGGTGGAGTTTCACTGTAGACAGTCCTTTGGGTGCCCTGGTTGGAGCCATTCCTTTTTAAGTTCCAGAGATTGTCAGGTTGTGTTATGAAGTTTGCCAGGTCTTCCAGTTGAAATAGGTAGAATGTACTGCTAAGCTGTCCTAATAATTAGTATATACTGTTAAATTATAGGACGAGTTGAGTGTTTTGCAACATGTGTTGAGCCATGTTAGAGGCAAAACCTCTCTCATGTGGGAGGAACCTGAATGTATGGTGAGGCTCTGCAGCGGTATTAAGGACTGATATGCTCCTCTCCGGGAGGGAAACCAAACCTTCAGGCCCTGAATCCAGGGAATGATGATTTTGGTACACTCACCAATTCTTACAGCAGTACCAGCAAGCTGAGAAGGGTGGTGCTTCCATCTAGTTAGGCCAGCAACTGGAGATTTGGTTTATAAACCCAAACTGGATTGGGTTCCTAAACAGACATGGGTTCCTCGTGCAGTGCAACTTGTAGAACAGGAAGTCTGTGTGTTTTACAGAACCATTAACGTTCCTGTCGCTCCCAGCAGACACTGGGCAGATGCAGCCTGTGCCTTTAGGAAAGCCTACCTTCCTCTCTGGTTAGAAGCAACCAGTGAGGATTTAACTGTAGCAGAACAGTTTGGCTTTATTGTGCCTATATTACAGAACTCCTTAGAAAACCAGACTTTCTCTCTGAGCTACATTAAGCAGAGGCAAGAGCACCTGAAAGTTAAGATTGGTTTTGATGGGTTTGTATGATCAGACTTTTACACTTTGTGTTCTACATACCACATGAGCTCTCTTAAAGAAAGGCTTTGGCATTAAGCAGACAAATGATGTGGGGTTTCTGTGGGAGGTATTTATAGCGGTGTACATGGTTCTTACGATGTGTTCTCCTTTTCTGTTCTTCAGCATACAGGGAATACAAAGCCCAGCTTCTTCCAGGATTGCTTAATGGACATCTTTGATAATTTAGAACACCACATTCAGAATCCTCTTGTTTCCAGTTAATCCTGAGACTTATGGAGAGAGGCACAATGGTTCTGACTGCAAACCGTGATAATTTACTTGAAATATTTGGTCAGCATCAGAGTAAACCTATGGAAACTTTGGACTTGAAAGATGAGGTATGAAGTGAGCAGTAAAACTTTTAGACTTGTTACAAAGGCAGCCCATAAGCTTCACTGTAAGATTTTTTTTGCTGTTTAAAGGCTGTCAAGGCTAAAACTTCTTACTGGTAAAGCATGCCTTATAAGCTAACAGCAGCTGCACAGGCATTATTTTCTGTATCGTTTTATTCTGAATAATCCACTAACGGTTACCAAACAGAATGTCAGTGACACGGTTATTAACTGGTTCCCTGTCCCCTCCACTCCCCACTCCCTGCAGAAACACCCCCCACACACACAGTTAACTTGCATGAAGTAATTCTTACAGCCATAAATATGGTGTCACCCATATTTATGGCTGTAAGAGTTTGGGCAGTGAGTTTGCTGTTCATATCTTTTCTGTCAGCATAGCAGGAACTTGCTTCTTGGCTGAACGCTCGTTTAGACCAAAAAGTCAGAGTTATCTTAAGTATCAGCAGTCACTTCCTTACTATAAGGTAAAGAAAGCTGTGTAATTAGTAATTAAAATCATCCTCTGCTGCAGCAAAGCACAGAAGTGTTACTTCTGATGCAAGTGGCTTTGTGAGTTGGGCCAGCTGTGTATTTGTGTGGAATCTGAGTTGTTACAGTACAGTATGGTGTAACAAAAGAATGTGACTTGCATGATTGGCTTTAGGTTGCTCAGTGGGTGAAAGGTCGTATAAAGTATGGAGTTCTTCATATTCACGGCTTATATACAGATCCCTGTGGAATGGTGCTAGATCCCTCAGGATACAAAGATGTTACTCCATATCCTGAAGTCATGGTTTGTGTGACCTTAGCATTTTGACCCCGCTTTGCTGAGCAGTTTTATTGTAATTGCTGCATATACGTTACCTAAAGCTAAAGGGTTTTGTCAGATTGTGTAGATTAAGTAATTGGGGCCCAGGCAGGAGGTGGTATCACTCAGAAAGCCAGCAGTGTTTCTAGGGCAGTGGATGCTCTTGGATTCTGCTGCTCTGTAAGACACACTTAAAACCCTCAACTGTACATCCCAGTTTGAGGTTTTTGTATTTAGTTAATGAAGGAACATTAGCACAAAAACACTTGGCACTAGTACAGGGATTCAACAGCATTCGATTTCTTGGAGTCATTGTTTAGGAGCTTGAGCTGTGACCAGCTTGGGATCCTGGACTTAATGCCTTATTTTAAGTCTTTTAGGAAGTCAAATGTTTGGTCAAGAGTAGTCAACTTCAGTGGTGGTATCTGCACTGCTTCTCTTTTTAAGCTGGTGAGGCCCCACCTTGAGTTCTATGTCAGTTTTGAGCCCCTCACTACAGAAAAGACACTGAGGTTCTGGAGCATCTGTCCAGAGACGGGGGGATGAAGCTGGTGGAGGGACTGGAGAATAAATGTTACAAGAAGCAGCTGAGGGAACTGGGGTTGTTTAGTCTGGAGAGGAGGCGGCTGAGGGGAGATCTAATCGCTCTCTACAACTACCTGAAAGGAGGTTGTGGAGAGGTGGGGGTTGACATCTTCTCCCCAGTGACAAGTGATAGGACAAGAGGAATGGCATCAAGCTATGCCAGGAGATGTTTAGATTAGGAAGAATTTCTTCACAGAGAGGGTAGATACCATTGGAATGGGCTGCCCAGGGATGGGCAGTGGATTTGGAACATCACATGCTGGTGCTGAAGGAAAATGAAGACCACTTCTTGAAGCTGCAGGTGGATATGCTGCTGCATGGACGAAAAGTAGCATCCTATGGGGACTTCTTTAAACAATTCCCAGAGTATGTGCAAGATCGGACTGCTCAGAGCAGCAGGCAGGAAAGTCCAGCTAATGTATCCTCTTTAATAAGAATATTTTGAGTAGGTAAATGGCAGGATACTGTGTCTGAACAATCAACACTTGATCTGAGGAGCTGACCTTACAGAATCACAGAGTGTCAGGAGTCAGAAGGGACCTGGAAAGATCATCTAGTCCAGCCCCTCTTCCTGAGCAGGATCACCTAGATTAAATCACACAGGAACGTGTCCATATTGGTCTTGAATGTCTCCAGAGAAGGAGACTCCACAACCTCTCTGGGCAGCCTGTTCCTGTGCTCTGTCACCCTCATGGTGAAAAAATTCTTCCTTATGTTCACATGGAACTTCCTATGTTCCAGCTTGGACCCATTTCCACTTGTCCTACCACTGGCCATCACTGAGAAGAGCCTGGATCCATCCTCCTGACACTCACCCTTAACATATATATAAAAATTAATGAGGTCACCCCTCAGTCTCCTCTAAGCTAAAGAGACCTGGGTCCCTCAGCCTGTCCTCATAAGGAAGGTGTTCCACTCCCTTAATCACCTTGGTGGCCCTGTGCTAGACTCTCTCAAGGAGTTCTATGTCCTTCTGGAACTGAGGGGCCCAGAACTGGACACAATACTCCAAGTGAAGTCTCACCAGGGCCGAGTAAAGGGGGAGAAGGACCTCTCTTGACCTACTAGCCACCCTCCTTATAATGAACCCTAGGATTCCCTAGGGAGGAGAAGGTTATTTGGAATCATCAAAATGGAGTCATCAAGGGGAAATCATGCCTCACCACTGTGACAGCCTTCTGTGATGGTATGACTGGCTGGGTAGATGAAGGGAGACTAGTTGATGTTGTTTACCTGGACTTCAGCGACGCTTTTGATGCTGTCTCACAGAATCCTTGTAAACAAAGGCAGGAAGTGTGGGTTGGATGAGTGGACAGTGAGGTGGTTTGAGAACTGGCTGAATGGTGGAGCCCAGAGGGTTGTGGTAAGTGACACAAAGTCTAGTTGGAGGCCTGTGGCTGGTGATGAGCCCCAGGGGTGGGTACCGGTTCCAGTCTTACTCAACACATTCATCAGTGACCCGGACAAGGGGACAGATTGTACCCTCAGTGAGTCTGCTGAGGACACAGAACTGGAAGTTGTGGTGAACACACAAGAAGGCTGCGCTGCCACTCGGAGAGATCTGGACAGACTCAAGAACTGGGCAGGGAGGAACCAAATGAAATTCAGTAAGGGCAAGTGTAGGGTCCTGCACCCAGGGAGGGGTAAGCCCCTGCATTGGTAGAGGTTAGGGGCTGATCTGCTGGGAAGCAGCTTTGCAGAGGGACTTGGGAGTCATGGTGGACAAGCTCTCCAGCAGTGTCACCTCATGGCTAGGAAGGCCAATGGTACCTGGTGTGTATTAAGAAGAATGTGGCCAGCCAGTCTGCTCTGAAGTGGTGAGGCCTGTCTGCAGTACTGTGCCATGTTCTGGGCTTCCCAGTTCAAGAAAGATGGAACTACTGGAGAGAATTCACAGACTATTTGTGGAAAGATCTCTCCCTGTCCTTATCTCGACTCCAAAGCCTCTCCACATGTATTTTCTCCTCTGCCTAGCTAAGAAGGGAGTGATAGAGCGGCTGTGGTGGGAGTCTGGCCTCCAGCCAGGGTGAAACCACCACAGGGTGGCAGAGCACTGGAAGAGCCCGCCTAGAGAGGCTGTAGAGTCTCCTCTAGAGACATTCAACACCTGTCTGGATGAGGTCCTATGCAACCTGCTCCAGGTAGATCCTGCTCTAGCAGAGTGTTTGATTAGATGATCTCCAGAGGTCCCTTCCAGCCCCTAACATTCTGGAAAGGGACACTTTATCAGGGAGTGTAGTGATAGGACAAGGAGTAATGGGTTTAAGCTCAAAGAGGGCAGGGTTAGATTTCACACTAGGAGGAAATTCTTCCCTGTGACGGTAAAACTATTATTCCACATATAATCTTGCTGTTTCAGGAGGTTCCATAAAAGTAGAAAAACCTGGATACTAACCTGTGCTGTCATCCTCTTACACCTTCCTGGATGCTGAGTGGACATCACAACACTCTTGGGTAAGTAGTGGTCTTATTTTCACAGAAAGTTCCAGTATCTCCCAGGGATAAAAAATGTCTCTTATTTACAAAGTAAATTATGATTGGACTGGCCTCTGATTTGGCTGTGAAGTCTGTTTGAAAGATTGGAGTCTTCCTTTCTTTCCTCCTTTCCCTCTCCCTTTCCTTTATGTTAGGAGGAAACTGCCAGCTTTCATCTGCTAATAAGTGAGACATGGTAGAATGGAAAACCTCCAGAAAAATGTATATAGAAAACTAGTTACACTGATCAGAGTATTCTAAGATAAGATTAACTTGTATGAGGTTGTGGCTTAGATTTCCAAACATCAGTTTGGCTATTCTGAATGCCTTCCTTCAGGTAGAGAAGGGTCAATCTGAAGCTTAAGTATATAGTACTGAAGCTGAATTTTTATGTAAGGGTTGTTCAAGTGTCTCTGTGATACCTCTGAATAAGGAGAGCAATAGTATGTTCTAATTAATGGTATAAAACAGCAAAACTTCCCTTTGAAACAACGCTTCAGCTTAAAGGGATTGCACCTTGCGGGTACTTGTGCTGCTGCAAATATCAACACTGTAAAATAATGAAGTAATACCACTGCATTATTGCATATAAGGGTCTTTACACCTGCAGTGCCAAACTGCTGACTTAGCAGACTCAGAAGTTACACAGGACCCAAGACACTTACAGACAGATTGCTTCTGTAATTCCAGCTGTCTGAATTCAGAGTTCATAAATCCCTTGTGCAGTAATGCACAATTAGGCATCGGGGGAGAAAAAACCCAAAACCCTGAGCACAATTTATTCCAGTTCTTAACATGAAACTCTTTTACTAGCTTCCTAGTCCCCTCAGAAGTAACATTAACACTCATTTACTTGTATTTTGGAATAGTAGCAAGTAAAAAAAAAAACCACACACACAAAAAAATAGCGCAACTATTCCTTACCAGAGAGTTGCGTAAAACCCTGGGAAAAAAAAAAAAAAAACAAAAAACCAAAAAAACCAAAAAACAAATGTATCTAGAGTTTTCTTGCAGCACATCCTGATTTTGAAGGAAATCCCCTTCCACTTTTACTCTCCAGCCATGCTGTTTATACTTTCAATGGTTTTTCCAGCATGGGGGATCCCAACACTTAAAACAGCATCTCCCCTGTGAGCTCCACAGGCATCGTCACATGGAACCGAGAACTACTTTCTTCCAGAGGTGGCTGTTCAAGCGAGCTTCTTCCCGGTTTAACGCCAGGACCAGTGTTGGGGAAGAGCCCGAGATGACTGGATTGCTGCAGATGCAGTAGGATTAGTGCTGTAGTTCAGAGCCCAGCAAGAGAACCACTGTGGGACCAGTGCTGTTCACCTTTGGTGCTTGTGGTAACAAGTGTACAGAGCGCACACGTGTAGTAACATTGAACTCTACAGCTCCCCTCCCGGCCCCGGGAATGTTGAGTGTGGACTGTGCTAAAAGGCAGCTGGGAGAAAATGGCACCAGCTCTCCCAATGGAAGCAAATGTAACGCCCAGTTCGAATCATTACCTGAGGACAGTTAAAGAACTAACCGCAGAAATCAGCACAGTAAGTGGTGTTTGCCAGCTCTCCTGGAGCTGGTTCTCTTTGTGATTTGGTTTATTTTCAGGGAGATACCTGCTGAAAACCAACTTGTTGACTATTTACTGTCCTGGTTTGCTGAAGCTGTGCAAGGAAGCTGACAGGACAGCTCTAGTAACATCAGCCTCTTTCAGTAAGGTGCTGAAAGCCAAAGAGACTGCTCTTTTGCGGCAGCTAAAGGGATCAGCTTCTGCCATTCTTCAGACTGTTCAGTTCTTTGTGTGTTTCTGTTTCAGCCAACTGCTCTTACCAAATGGCTGAGAACCCACAAACCAAAATTCTCTATTGCAGTACACAGACCCAGGTGAGTCAAAGGTCTTTCAAAAGCCTCTGCACTCCTCCGTGTTTCCACATCTGGCAATGGAGGGAATTAAAGGACTGACACCGACTCATGACTTAAACGGTCTTTTTTAATGGAGTGTGGCAACAAAGTAAGTATTTGATAAACATCTGTCTGCACATTTATGTTGTTGAAATGTTCCCGTGGGAACACGTTACTGACTGCTCACATGTCACTCATCTTCCTTCCGCGGTAACCCCACGCATCAGGCTCATCAGTTGTGCACAACAAGCACAGTGTTAGCAACACGTGGCAGGGCAGACGTGCAAGCAGCACACCAGGCGAAAGGAAGCCAGTGTATAAACAGGAGATGAAATAATTATCAACAACCAACCATAAAACAAATAAAGCTCTTCAGCACATGCTGAGGTGAACCTTAAGTCTGACCAAGGGAGTCTGGTGTTCTCTGTTCTGTAACCAACTTCAGTAACTTTGTTTCTTAGATGAAGTGTGGGAATCAAAATAAACTTGACTACTCCAACACCCATGCCACAGTCTCAACTGCAAACCAATACACTTTTTTCCTTTTCCTGAGGCTTGTACCTGCATGGCATCTAATTTGTGCCCCTTTTATTCTCTCCACTTTTGCTTGCAGTGGAATACCTCAAAAGTGATTCTTTTTCCAGGTCACATCACACCTACAGAGATATAAGCTTCTGTAAAGTTACTATCTTTGTATGGTTGCAGTAGAAGTCTGACGTTTAACAGGGTGTCCCAAAAGTCACATAACCTCATGGTTAGATTCCAGTATCTTGTTTTGAACCCAGGAAATAACCCTGTCTGAAGGCAAAGAGATGCAGCCACAGCACTGGAGAGACTGAAGGACCTGACTGGTGGCAGCATGCATCCAAGCCCTTGAAACACATCACTTCAAGAGGCTGTTCTTTGTAATCCTGTGCCTATGTCAGCCTGCAGTGCTTCATCTAAAGGGAACACCCTGCCACCCCTCCAAACCAGGTGAAGAAAAAGCTCTGACTACAAGAATGCACACCACTTCAGTGACAACCCCTGTCTCCCTCCTGCTCCTCAACAAAACTCCACCAATGATTCAGTTTCTTTCTTCAGTGTTTTTCAAACCAAGCAGGTTTCTAAGGTAAATGTTTCTCTCTCAACCTCTACTGGCAACATTCAAACTCCAATTTTTATCACTCCTGTAAACACAGTTGCTGCTGTTCTCACCAGGCCCCGAAATCATCCACACTTCATTCTGAAACAGAACTGCGGCTCCGCTTCTCTCCTTCTTCCTGGCCGTCGTCTGGATACTGGGTAAGATCCAAAGTCAGTACTCGACTGAACATAATGTCATTGCGCTGAGAAGAAGGATCACATGATTTAAACAATCAGTATTTGAAATAAGCATTGCATAAATGACCATGAGATACAGTCATGGGTTCCAGTTCCCAAACAGATCTTTTCACCGAGCCAGCACCTGCAGTTACTTCTGAACACAAAGCAGTTCAACACCACAGTTACGTACACAGTTCACTGCAGTAACTTGTTCAGGTGCAGGTCAATACTCCCACCAAAAAATAGCTTATAGTATTTAACAAAACTTGGTAAGAATTAATTGTTACCTCTGGGCACACTCCAATCAACGCGTCTGCTTTGGAATAAAACTCTTCTTTTAGAGAAATAACTATCATTTGAAACTGCTTGTGTGCCTGTTCTCTAATGAAACTTGATACCTTTGGAAAGAAGCCAAATATTTCCATCAGTCAGTTCTGGCAGACTTAAACCAGGCTGTAATTAGGGAAAGATGAGGAAAGAACTGAACTATGTTAGCTGCAGAATTGAGTCTTGAAGCAAGCACGAGAAATAAAAGTTTTCAGCCAGATACTTTGTGTGTTTTTAGGAAAGCCCCTCAGATTTGCTGCTTTTAGGCAGCATTATTCACACCAATGAACAGAGTGATATAAAAAGGCCGGTGTCAATGCAAAGTATTGTACTTAATGTAACTACAGAGCAAGGTGGAAATTCCTGAATAAGGCAAAGATGTGGGAGAAAAAGTTGTTAGTGGCTGTATACCAAGATCTTAAATAGGTACTTGTTCACTGTGGACAGCAACAATTTTTTCGGTAATCTGCAAAATAAAGGTACAAATGTTAAGTTGTACACCAGTGTGTGAATAAAGAAGGCTGCCAGTATATAACACTGAAGAGAAGTGGAGTATTTGTCATCAGACTTTTGCCTACACAGTTACATCTATGTGATATGGAAGTGATTTTTTCAATTGAAAAACTGCCCTTAGTGAGTAACAGAATTCATATTAACTTTACGAGTTTACTTTAACAAGTAAATTATTGGAGATCAGCTTTAGTAAATCCTTAAACTGCAAGAATGGAAAGGAAATTACTTGGTTCCAAGCACGAAGCCCGGATACAAGTGAGTACTAGCAACATAAAAAAAGAGGTATGCAAAACCCTGGGAGTAGGGAAGCTTTAATTACACTTGCAGATCACTGGAAGCTTGCTTTGCTCATCTGCATTTTAAGACACTTTACACACACACTTCCAGAAGAATGTAACTCTCCTTAAAACAGTCACTAGGTGGTTGATGCCAGTTAAAAGGAATTTTCTAGGAAACCGCTATTTTGTCACCCTCTTCCTGCATCACACAGGCAGCTCCTCTCCAAGAGTACTACACACACCACAGCCTGTCTGCTTGCAGGAAAACAGCAGCCCTTTCCTTCATCCTGCCCCTCCCCCAGTCTCTGGACCAGCAGGCCTGAGGAGGTCCACACAAAGGCAGGAAGCCAAACAGGACGTTCTGGAGAGGGGCTACACAGCCGGTATGCCCCAGCCTTATGGGAGATGAGTATTCTAGCCACGAAGGTTACAAAATGAGTAGAAGCCCAATTCCACTTCCAAGCAGGAAGCTCAGCCTAACTTCCCACTCAGATGGGCCCCAAGGACTTCCAAAGGCTTCATGCAGACTGCTACAGCAGTTTCAGGGGTAACCCTAACGTGTAACATAATCCCAGTTTAATGGCTCTTTTGCTATAGATGGATTGAATTGATGGATGTTATTTTTTTCTAGTATAGATCAGACCAGAACTTACAAAACTTACAGAACTTACAGTAGTTCTATGCACTAACGTTCTTTATTTTCTTGAACTATACTACTCAGACCTGCTCGGAAAGGCAAACTGCCGTAGCTGTGTCAATACATCGCCTGTAGCCTCTACGACACAGGGAACTGAAGTCACCCAGGTAACGCCCATCAGTTTTGTCCCACATGACCTGGGAACCCTGCTCAGCTCCACACAGAGCCACAGAAGAATCTTACGCTTGTATCCGAAAGGCCACCTTAGAAGTCTGCAGAGACAGGAAGGAATCATCACCTAATACACAGTAGCTTTGATCAAAAGTGAAAATGCAAAATTTAGCATTAAATAGTGTAATGGTAGATGAGACAGTAAAGGAGAACTTGGAGGCAGCATGTGTAACTCCCAGTCATCAGCCATGATACATCTGACTCCAAAAGTTAAGAGTAACATCTAGAAAACCCCACACTGGTATTTAATCACACCATGCGATCTCCAACTGTCAAGTCAAGTCAGTGGTCTTGAGTGAAAGGCTGATAACTAGGAGAGTATCCTGCTAAAACCTTCCATCACAGAGGTGTGTTGTGATGGCTTGATGTGCAATCTCGTTTCTAATCACATCACTGAGAACCAACCTTGGATGATGGGCACCCCTCATGGACCTGTATTCCAAGGAATGTTTAAATAACTTGTGTTGGAGAAAACACTGCTCTCAATCCTACATGGAGTCAGGACTGTTTGAGGCAGCTTTCAACGTGAAAACATTTAGCAGGCCAATTATATAAAAAAATAAACACACCAGTGATAGAGCAACTTGATTTTCAACAGGCATTCACACTCCTTGCTGCTTCTTAGAGGCAAGAGAGGCCTTAAAAATCCCAACCAAACATTTCACAGGTGACCCTCAGACCATACTACACATGGTCATGCAGCATGCTTTCACACTCCTGACCTATATTTTCAGCTTCATAGTTTGGACACTGATTAAACCAGAGTTACAAATTTAAACCTACGCCCAGTCTGACGTCTCACACAACCATTACTTCTGTCCTAAAAAGCAAGTTAAGCCAGTGTGATAAATCTCCTTATCACAATAACCTGTAATACCAAGTAGCCATCCTTCTGCAAGAAGACATCACTGTATTGTTGATAAAAAGGTAAGGTGAAATGGGCCAACTTACTCTGTCAATGTTTCTGTTATCCAGGGCAGCATCTATCTCATCCAAAATAAAGAAAGGCGCTGGCCGAAAGCTGTAAAAGAAAATCCAGTACTTTGCATTTAGGTGGAAAAAGGTTAATAAACATTCTAATTACTTTTGAGTAATTAACACTAACTGTTAGAAAGTAATGTCAAGTAAAGCAGAAAGGACTTTAGCAGATCTCAGAGACTCCACCAGCAGAGTTTTTCCAACATGCTTATCCTGCCACTCACTCAGCCACGTACCTGGGTAACACCAGAAGAGATTGCTTTTACCTGTGTATAGCAAACAAAAGAGCCAGAGCTGCCACGGATTTTTCACCTCCTGACAAACTGTCCATCGGCATGAAGCGCTTTCCTGGCGCCACGCAGTTAAAGCCAATGCCTTCTAGATAAGGCTCCTCAGGATTTTCAGGACTAAGGAATGCCTGGAAACACACACAAATAATTATTAAATGACATTGCTAAAATTAAGTGGATATTTTTAAAGTTTAAATACTGACTGAGCTAGTGGACCTTGGCTTCGTTTGCAGGAAACACCTGCTCATCTACACTGAAGAGCAGCACTACAGAATTTCCCTATAGTGAACTTGTTAATGAGCCATGAGCTGGGAGACTAATTAACAACAGCATTTTGGAAATGGCTTCATAGTTCTGTCAGTTACAAAGTTTCAGCTACTAAATAACCTTGATTTATGCAAATTTTTTTTTATTTATTAACATTTTAGACTTCCAAAACAGTTTTGTGTTTGGAAGAAAATACACTTCTGGAAATCACACTTTATTGTGAAAGGTTAGTTTAACAAAACCTGACTTTGAGCTGGAAAGACTTCAATAGAGACTCTATACTGCTCTATACTTTGTGTATCCTGGCTCCCTAGTTCAAAAATCAAAAACATTATTTTAAAGGAATGGCCATTTTATGAAAGCCTTAAAAAAAAAAAAGCTAAGGTAATTACTACGTTTCATTCTCCCACTAAACAGAAGAGGCAGTAAAATAATATATACTTCTTGTCTATTCAAGAGGATACAGATAAAAGAAAAAAATCCATAGAAGGAATTTTTGGCCTTTCAAATGGGTCCTCTCAGATGACAGATACAGATACCAAAATGCTGTATGTACTTTTGATGTTTACAATAATTTCTGTGGTAAACAGCACTGGGAAGTAAGACAAATGCTTTGTTGGATGTATGCATACTTTCTGTTTCTGTGATGAGAGAATGCCTGTTGATGTTCTTCAGGCTGGAAACACATCAAATATTGTGCAATGCAGCTCTCAGTTCTATGCCGCTGTTCAGATGCATGGACACTTAGCAAAAGTCATCCTATAGCTAACGAGGGTACAGATACTTCTTGTTCATCAAGATATGAAAGGAATGACATTTCTTTCTCCAGAGAAGACAGGAAGACAACTCATCATGAAACCAGCACTGAACCTGTTTACATAGGATTTCTTATTTCACGTACTTCTACCATGCTACCGTGCTGATGAAATAAACTGTGCTGAGTGCACAAGCGTCCAGAATCTCTGGAATTTAAACTAACTCAATCTATCGAAGCTACTATTTTTTCTGGACTGGATACTAAAGCATTATTAATTAACTACTATTAAGAAATATTCATGTTAAAAATTGTGAAGGTTGCTTAAAAAGCCTCCCTTCAAGGAGCAGCCTATGCCACCTCTGGTGACAGTGAAACTCAGGGGTAAAAGCCTTTCCTCAGCTAACCAGAGCAATCCACACACAGAGCAATTATTCCTCGTCCGGTGCCATTAGACCAGGATCCTTCAGCCACTGTGTTAGCACCTAGTAGACAGTTTTAGTTTCCCAGCTCATCACAGGATCATCTCTTTACCATCACCTTACCAGTACAGCTCAAATCAAGGCACAGCATCAGAAAGAAGCACCCAACTGCTTCACTTTGACAATGCACCTGGACAATCCTGGTTCCTTCAGAGTGGTGCGAAGTCAAGACCCGCCTAACGTGTAGTCTAGGGGAGAAGCTATGTGCTGAATAACCATGAAGAAAGAAATGTGTTATTACCCCGTCCAACCTAGCAGCAGAAAGGATATACTGAAAGATACTTAAAGTGTTCACTGAACATCTGACTTTGAGCAAAAACAAATCTGAGGTTTAAAGACAGAAGAGTTCGAGCCTGATTCCTTTATGAACACAGAACCACCCACGGAATTTGATGTAAACAAAGCATTCAGGAGTTTCTTCACTTTTGGCATTAATACTAGAACCCTAGCAAAGATAACACAACTGTGATACCCTTTTTCTACAGGTTTCTTAAAAGTTATCAACATATATAACCCTAGCTTTTTAAAATACTTATTGCTGCAAGCTGTAAACAGCTTCAAAACCTCATAAAAAACACTAGAACTGAAATAGCAATGTATGATTTTTAATTTATGTATACTAATGATTGTTTTTAATTACTATTTGTCACCAGATCTGTAAGCGAATGCTATTTAGAAATCAAATTTTTGAGTATGTATTGCACTTGGATCACAGCAATTTACATTATTATTTACATTATGTCTGCTAGATATGAAGAGTAAAACTAACCCAAAGTGAGCAGCTCCCAATTTGGTTAGCACTTTATCTCATCACATTACCCTGTTTCATGTCACATATGCTCTGGCACATTGCCTACTCCTCCTCTGACCCTAAAATTACAAAGTCTTCATTATCTCTGTGACTTTCTTCTTCAAGACCAAAACTGTCTTCAGAAACTAGAAGTTACTAAGTTCTCTTATCCTCGGTAAGGAAACACCAAGTGGGCCGTTTAAGGCAAGCCCCCAGGGCCATGACACACCTGAGCGCTGCTGTTTCTGCAGAGCTGCTTGTAGATCTGATCGATTGCCACAGAGGTGTGCTCAAAGCAACGGCTGAAGAGCTCGTATCTCTTTTTTTTCACCTGTTCAAATTCTTGCTTGCATGTTCTGGCCTCCTTTCTGCTGGTCTCAAAAGCTATGGAAAAAGTATCTGAAATTACTCTGTAAGAAGCCTCTAAACAAATAAAAAGAACAAATATATCTTGTGTACTGTAACAACTGTCAAGGAAAATACTTACTGCAGAAAAAGGGTCTAAGGGTCTAAAGGGTCTAAAAGGAGCATACCAACATTATGAGTTTTCTTCCAGGTGTCAGATGGAGGATCCAAAACCTGGAAAGCTGTGATGTATTCAATCTAGTCTACACCACAACTGTCTGGAGCAATGCACATGTACTCATGTCTGCATTCTGGGCAACATACATATATATACACATATGTATACACACACACACACACACATATGTTACTTCAATTATTTAAAGAATTCTATTATTCAAGTCGGTAATTTTTAGAAAGTAAGCAAAAATACTTAACAATGTCATTTGGCCAACAAAGTATCTTTCTAATGATTCAAACTGTGTTTCAATACAGTAAAGTTAAAAAACTGTTTATATATAATTAAGACAACTGAGGATAAACAATTGAGAGAAAAAAAAACCCTTAGTATTGAAAGAAGTGAAACCAGCAGGACTAGGCCCAGAAAGAGTTAGAAAAGAGATAAAGGCCCAGAAAAAGTTAGTTAAGAGTATAAACTCTCACAGCCATGAGGAATTTAGTAAGAAAGACTCAGTGTTACCATCTATTGATTCTTGGAACTTGTCCCGTGCTATCTGTAATTTCTCTACTGCTCTCAGGTTTGGAGCAGCTGCCTGCATTAAAGTATTCTCTTTAGATTTTATTTCCTGCTGCATCTGGTTCAGATGATCCTCGATATCTTTATCAGATTCTATGTCCTGGAGGAAAAAAATAAAAATACTAGAGCAATAAAATTTGCTTTTAGGCCAAGACATTCTGACGTACACATCAAGCACTCATGGTTTCTGGAAGCAGTACCCCAACTCACTTCATAGCTTTAAATGGAAACGTCACAAACCAAAAACCTCCACTCAGAGTCTTAGTTCTCAGCATAAACATACTAAGTCCTAAGCACAGTTCCACCAAACCTCTAGATACAAACAACAAATTCCCTTCAGCCTAGAAGCCTGGGTGAAAAATGTAACACGGAGACAATTAGCTGACTTAGCTACTTGATTTGCTAAGAAAACCTCTGAAGACAGGTTCTTGATGAGTTCTTTGAGACAAGTTCCAATGATGACAGATTCATCCCTGTATCCAGACTCTGATAATTAAGTAGCTTCCTTATGATTAAAAAGGAAAAAATTAAAATTACGATGAAATGCTAAGAAAACAAGTCCCAGTGGATTGTTACAGAAGGAAAGATGGTAAGTCTCAGTCTCTGAAAATACTGCAGTCGTGCAACCCCCTTGGCAGACAATCACTGGTTTCTAGAGTTTTGAGTCATAACCCACAATATTGGGGCTTAAAGGCAAAGGTAAAAGGATGAAGGAAAAAACAAAACAAAACAAAAAAGAGTTTTATTTACTATTCTATGTTTATGGTTTAGTAAGCATTATTTATATGGGAAACTGTCCTAATCAGAAATCACAGCTCAGATGATTAGAGGGCTGGAACATCTCTCCTATGAAGACAGGCTGAGAGAGCTGGGCTTGTTCAGCCTGGAGAAGACTCCCAGGAAGACCAGTACCTGAAGGAGCCTATAGAAAAGATGGAGCAGGACCGTTTAGCAGGGGTGTAGTGACAAGACAAGGGGTGATGCCTTTAAGCCAAAAAGGGTTGATTTAGATTGTGTATAAGGGAATTCTTCCCCATGGGAGCGGTGAGGCCCTGGCACAGGCTGCCCAGAGAAGCTGTGGCTGCCCCCTCCCTGGCAGTGTTCAAGGTCAGGCTGGATGGGGCTTTGGGCAACCTGGGCTAGTGGAGGGCAGGGGAGTGGAACTAGATGGGCTCTGAGATCCCTTCCAACCCAAACCACTCACATAAAATCCCATTCACTAGTGCTATGTGTGACTGCAAAAATCAAAACACACACACTTAAACTTGACAGTGGTTTCAGTAGGTTTCCTTTTAAGGCTAGGGGAAGAATAAATAATTTCAACAAATAAAGTACTTTAAATAAAAAACTCATTCCCTAAATATTTTCAAACAGAAAATTACCTTCAGGTCATCTTGTAGGCTGCTGTAGTCTATCTGAATTGCCTCTTCCCGTTCATAGATACTTGATGCAGTCCAAACATCCTGTGTTTCGGCTCCTAGCTGTAAATCCAAAGGACACTCCAGTTCAGAAATACAGTGAACTTTTAAACTATTCAAACAAGACATTGAAAGGAAATAAAATGAGGCAGTAGTAACATACTATGAGTAATCTTCCTCCATTGCTCCTCCCTTAGGCAAAATGGAGTTAACAGTTGGTTAATAGAGAATGAATCCAATTAAATAAAATGCCCCTTCTATATGAAGGTGAAAACGCCTGATAACTTGTTTGAAGCTAAGAAAGCAGCAGTAATTGATCTGTAATACACTCAAAGCAATGTGCACACTGTGCCTCTCCTGACTGGAGAGATTCCCATGACAATTCATTCCCTTTTCAAGGAAAGGGTCTGAAGTGTGTAAACCGAGGCACTTCTCCCTCGCGGTTGGCCACAGAAGAAGTGAGTGACTTCAGTTCTGTGCAGCATAAGCACTGCATCTTCTTGAAACTGTACACCTGGATTTCAGACAGCTACTTTCTCTTGAATGAAACTTGTGCTGCATGTTGTTATCAGTCCTTTCCAGCCAAGACTCTCCTCAGAACCCAATCTTAATGGTCTTCTCGGTGATTTTAATTAGGTATCAGAACTGCTATTCCTACTGCTCTCCTCCTTGGTTTCATCTCTTCCTTACTCACGAGCAGTCAGCTAAGGTGCCCACATGCTTTATGATTAGCAGGTCATGTCCTTTCCCTTCAAATACTGCCCACCTCACTGACTTCATTCTGTCTTCTGACCCACCCATGAGTATCTATCCCTCCAACAAACGTACTCCTCTAAGCAATGGGTTCAGCAAGACACCTTCCCAAGTCACAGGCTTGTTACCAAGTCCTTCAGAATCTATAGCTCATTTCTTTTACAACAGCAGAGAAAGTGACACTTCTCCTCTCAAAACATACACTGGAAAAAGAGGGAAGACTGAGTAAAATCATGAGAGCCAATTCTCTGGTAACAGAAGCATTTCTATTCTGGTCTGTCATTCCTTTCTGTGTATTTCTACCTCTACTGAAGACAAAGGATGATCTGAGACAGCACTTACACTACAGATGATTAAGCAAGTACAATCTCTACCCACGCACATGCCATTTTTATTTACAGCTCTGAAACGGTGTGCCCTCTTCCATACATATATCTAGAATACTCCTCCAAGATAATTTTCTTGTACCACAGCAATTGTGTCTATTTCACGGGAATCCATTTCAAGCACAAGCAAAAATATTGGCAAACAACATTCTTGTCTACAAAAATAAAGAAAAATCCTTCTCTTGAATGGGTGAGTTCTGATCACATGAAAATAAAATATATATTTTAACATTATTATGTAAGACAAACAGTCCCATAAGGAAAAAAATTAATATCTTTAGATTCAAGAGTAAATAATTGCTCCTCCATCTTCTGTAAACAGTTTAAATACCTCCACTTCACTGATGTCATCCAGTGATCCAGACAGGAGCTTTATTTTCAAGTCCTGCACCTTGCATTCAAGAAGCATGTTATGTCTTCTTAATCTTTTCTCTTCCAGTGAGGTTTCTATCACTGTACCTTCCTTCTGCAATTTTGCAGCTTCCCTACATATACAAAAGGCACAAGACTTTTAAAGAGCAGCAGCACCACTGCCATATAGAACCAGTTACCAAGTACAAAACAAAGGTTTGACATCCATAATCTATATCAAGCATAGAAGAAAACTGAACTTCACTTCTTCCAACACCTTGATTCTCCCAAATTATTCAAGAGTGAGCAGGGAACCACACACTACTCTAGAACAAAAGTTAACACTCTGCTATCCTACTGTATGACTTAACTCTGTGACAAGGTAAATGCTAGTAGCACAGAGAAGGATTCAACATATTGGAAGTTCACACTACAACACATTGTAATACCCACCTTTCCTAACCAACTGAACGCCGTTCAGCTCTGCTGGACATGTACAGAGATCCAATCCACAAGTATCTTTTACCATTACTCTACTTGAAATACACCTTGATTCTTTGCAACAAATTCCTCAGATTGTATAAAGTTGCCAAGTAAGGCAAAAACATAGTCTTATATTGTTAAAAATAGATGCCATAAAATTAAGTACTAGGCATGTAATCTGAAAGTATTTGTAAATCCCATGAGTTTTCCTAGCCATACCATGCTAATAAATTGTTTGAGTTTTTCTAGGTCTTGTTTATTAAACATGAAGAAGACTCCTGATTAAGAGTCATTAAAGACAGCAGTAATAAACAAACAGAAGTATAAGCTGTCCCCAAAGCAGCTGACTTAGATGAAAAGCAAAGACAAAACAAGGACCTAAAATTAACATTAGTTTAAAGTATCCAACACTCAAAAGGCCTGGAAAAAAAGAAAGAACAATGAAGCCAGAAAAAATAAATCTCAATTAATTGAACGAACTGTACAATTAAAAAAACCCAAACCCCTAAACCCTATCAGCAAAAAATACACTCCTCCCCCAACAAGCTGTAATACATACTTGCTAGAAATCACGACATACTTATCAGACATCACCACGAGGCCCAACACTAGGTAGATAATAAAACAGTGTTATCATTAAATAGTTCACATAACTTTTGGGATCTACATACTGAATTAGAAAAAACTCCAAACAACTAACTAATGCATACTGCAAATGTGAGTTACCTTGTCTCTAATGAATCTTTCACAAGAAAACAGAGCAAGACAAATTCACTAAAACCCTTCTAAATGTTATCACATTCGTCATTTTCCCAGGAGTGTAATCAGCAATTACCTGTTTAGAGTTAACAATGTCTTTCTGTGCTCTTCGACTTCACTTTGAGTTTTTTTAACCTCAGACTTATGGGCACTTAATCTAGCCTTTAAATGTTGCTGCTCCTCCACAATTTCATTCACTTTTTTTAGAAGCTTCTCCTCATCCTGCAGAGGAATATTTACATTTTTAACCTTTCACCAAAAACCTTGCTATGGAACCTTTATTATACAAAAAGAAAGCATTAAGATTTAAAATCTGTTATAATACATTCAAATGTGTTACAGCTCAAAATCCAAGAAGCTCTGGGAAAACAGCCTTACAGTGAGGAATATCCAGTTGTTTTGCATACAGAGGCACACAGACAGTTCCAGATTTGTGACTGTGGCAGACTAAAACTACAAAGTCATCAAACAAGGCAAGAATTCTAAAACACCCAAGATCTGCAATCTACTCCCTTTTCCTCAATTAAGCCCTTACCCTGGATGAAGGATCCTACCTACTGCACATCTACAACATACTTAGTGACACCTACAGTAACCTGAAGTCCTTTAAAAATATTGTTCTTTAAGGATCTAAAATCCTGATGGAACAGAGAACCTAGAATTCTTCCCCTTTACAACCCCATCATTACTAAATTGCTATAAATTAGGTGCTAGAATATAGTAAACCTATAATACACCCTGTATGAAGACATGGTTCTTATGAGACTAGTAGTACAGCAACTTAACCAAGACCTGCTGCTGCAGTACCCAAACAAAGTACCTTCAGAACGCAAGACAATCCTTCTCCTGGACAAAAATTCCTGAATTTACTCAGTCATATTTCAGAAGAATTAGGCACGATGTTAACACATGTTTTCGTGCATAGCTAAGCAAAGGTCTATTGTTTTTCCCAAGTACCAGAAATGTGTCTTCTAGTGTTAAAATACAGGGTTCAAATGATGCATATGGGGATTTTTTTTTGCCTACTTTGGGGCAATTTTAATTTATTGGGGTATTTTATTATTCAAAGCACTATTACACATTTTTTCCTCACTTTCCAGTGCACCACAGGCACTGAAATTATTTAATAAGCAATATTAACACAACAAAAAAATGCTTTTGAGTTAAGATGGCTACAAAAGAAGAATCCATACGTATTTCTTCAACTTAAAAAAGCCTAAATTCGTTTTCATAAAATTATTTTAAGTCTATTTGCAACTGTGAAGTACCTTAAAGATGCAAAGCACCAGAAAATCTTCAGAGATTCTCAGCCATATGTTACTAGTTTTATCTGTAGTCATATGCTGCCCTTTCATATAAACTAAACGCAACATACCACTGCACATACAGTAGCCCCAATTTTATTTTTATTAAATATTAAAAATAAGCTAAGTACTCTAGTATGACAGATGGTTAAAATGACAATATGCAGTTGGAGCTTTTGAACATTTGCAAAGTCTACGCTGAATTAAGCCCTAAAAGAATTACTCAACAGCATCAGCTACATTTATCCAAATTTGTGACTGAATGTGTTCTTTCCTCGCAATCCCAGATAAAGACATATATATATATATATATATGAGATACCTTCTGCAGCTTGACAATCTCAGCTTCATCTTTATCAACAGCCTCCCTTGACTTGCTGACTGTGTTTGTTAACTTTTGCAGTTGATCACGAACATATTCCAGCTGAACGTTTAGTCGTGTCTTCTGGTTTTCAAACTCCAGTCTAGTCAAAGTGCAGTATTTCAAACCAACACTTGCAAATCAGGTTAGCACCTATGACCTTAAGTTATTCCAAGACAGCATTTTCCTATCTAAATAATCAAAGTGAAAAATGTATCTTCTACACCAACCCAAAAACTAACACACATTAGGATCACCGATTCCACTACAGCACATCCTGCAGGTAGACTGCAAGTCACAAAAATGCAATACAAAGATAGGGCTATGTCACATTTAATGCAGAAAGGACCAGTACAAGTTCCAGTATCTCAGTATGAATTATACATCTGTAAACGATGCAGATCTGAGCTGGGCAAAAGCTACACAGAGCATGCATATTACCCAGAGCTCCCTGCTCTGCCTCTACAAAGCTCCAAGCAGCTGGCAGGTGTGTTTATCTGAGGAACCTCTCCCAGCTGGGAGATGGCAATTAAGAAGCATAAAACCAGGAGCTTTTAAAGCTGTATTCGGCCTTGCTTACTGTCTCTCAGTTAAGACCTGTACTTGTTTATATGGGTACAATGCCAGAAACTTCTTCACGTGCTGCTGTGAGAAAGGAGTGAAGGGGCTGGCTACAGAAAGTCTCCTTCCAGCTGTAGCTGTCTGCCTCTGGGCTTCCCAAATGACTTCCTACCAGTGCTGCATCTCTTGTTCAGGCAAAAGGGCTGGCACAACACCAGCTACAGGCTATCTAGACTTGGGTAAGAAGGCCCCATAGCACAGGCTTACAGGACTAATGATGGCAAGTTAGGGCACCAGCAAGGCCAAGGCTGTATGTGCCCTAAAGTGTAAGACCATGCAAAAAGCTCCTCTCTTCACTATTCCATGACCAACTTCTTACCCTTCAGCAGAATTCAGTTCTTATAAAGAATCACTTCAGCTAGGAGGTGCTTTAAATACAACTGAACATGCTGCACTGACACCTCACTGCAGCCATAGCCAAAAACATACATTTGGACCAAGTTCTGAAAACCAGTCAGCTGTCAGAAGAGACAGCTGAAAAGAAAATGAAGTTCAGTGGTAGCCATTAAACCAGAGACGTAAAGTGGTGTATTTTCTGTAAATAACATCAGGAAGTGCACAAACTACCATCTGCCTGAAAATCCTGTAGTACAGGCAGTTCCTTTTAACATTCTCATTCTTTGAGATACTAATGTGTGGTCCTGTGACTTGTACCTGTTCGAAGGGAATACCAGTTGAGGGTGCCCATGGAAAAATTAAGATTTGCTTAACAGTGTGCTCCTATACCAAATCACTGCACCTTACACCCAATTCTCCTTTAAGGTTTTTGATACATGACTGAGCCTTCATGTCATCATTTTTCATCAGAGTATTTTTCAATGTGGGGTTTAGAAAACTGATCTTTATTTTTCTACACCAGCACTATGAGAACAGTGTATTTTACCTTTCAGGTGTGTAGCAAAATTTCACTAACTGTCCCCTAAACACAAACCACAGCAGTGGACCCACTAACTAACCTTTGCAGTGACAGGATCTTTTACAGTCTTCTACCTTTCTGTCACATTGCCGTGGGGGTTATTCATTTACCAGCTTGCCCAATCCAATACAAATCGCTTTTCTACATTTCAATTACAAATCCCACCTTCTCCTATCGATCTCCTCTTGTTGTCTCACATGCTCTTGTTCATACACACGGATATTTTCTATACCAATTTCTTCACAAAACTCCTTGAAAACAGCATCTTCAGCCTTTGAATAAAGAGAAATGGAGAGTAAAAAAAAAAAAACCCAAAAGTTTGTACTATTTTGGCATTCAGAGAAGTAAAAGATTTAGACAATCTCTGTGCTCTAGGCTGTATTTTCAAGATACTTTAAGAAAGCAAATTGAACTACTGAGACATAATCTGTACTTAACATTTTCAAGCAACACTTTCAGTGCAAGTGCCAGGTGCAAGGCATATGATCTGCAACAGGCAACTCTCATCTAAGTTCTTCTTACAGACAGCACCTGGCCATTCCAAAGACAGTGACCAATTTAACCAACTTCTATGGTTCTGTCTGTGGTTCCCAGGCAACTCCAGAAGAGAAAGCTGAAGAATATACAAGACACTAATCAGTTTCTTAATGTAGCTCAGATTTTCATTTTAATCCTTCCAATTGATCTATAAATATTAATTGCTACATTCCATTTATACAACCTCACATTAAAAAAAAAACAACCACCAAACCTGCCACAGAGTCTTTAACTTCTTAATTGCACAGTATATACTATTAAAATATATGCTATATAGACAAAAACAGTCCTAAAAGTTTAATGAAAAATTTAAGCAGGCCAATAGGCATTGTGCAAATGGCAGGACTGAACAAGAGGAACAGCAACATCCCACAGCAGTCAGACAGAAACCCAACAGGCCAAAGTTTTAAGAACTTGGCAGGTCAAAATCTAGTATTATCTATACTGTCTTGGTATTCAGGCTTGTTTAACTAGGTATCAAATACTACATCAAATCAAGCTGTACTATTCGAGTAACACTACTCTTTGGCAAGCCTCCTAGCCTCACCCCCCTGCCTTAGAACAAAGGAAATTTCCTTGGCTCTGGAGTCCTTATGACCTCAACATGAGTTTCTTGATGTTTGCAGATGGCACACATCTGCACTCCCTTCTACCTGTACCACAATAAAGACAGAGAACATGCATCAACTTTGGCTTCCTTTTACATGCAGAACTCCATGGATTAATTCAAGAATGACTTGAGAACAGGTCAGAGGTCAGGAACTACCTGCACACGTACAACGTACACGCTAAGCAACTCTAGACAATGGTGAGGAACTGCTCTAAGAATCTACACTTACACAGGTATGTAGGTGCAGAGCTGTACATTTCCTAGATAAAACTGCAGCATCGCTGTTCCATACTTTTTACCAGATTCCTTTGACCAGCAAGAGTAGGAACAAGGCAGCTTCCAGAGAGAAGTAGAAATGAGGAGCTATTGCTCAGAGAGGCCAGAGTTACTGCCAACTTTAGCAGAACACAGAATGAAACCCTCTTGGTACTGGGTTAGGCTTTACTACTATTCACTTCACCAACATGCCTTCAATCCTTCCACTATAACCACGCTTTTGAATTTGCTAGCGGCCTATATGAACTGTTCTGGGCACCATGTGAGGATCAGAGATGAAAAGACAAATGAGATATGAGATAGAGCAGTTTACAGAATAAGTGGCTGGGAAAACAATGTGCTGGATTACACATCACAGAAAACCTTTCCTGCTGCTGGTAAAAAAACCAAACCCCCCAAAGAAGCAGGTTCTAATGTCAAAAGCTGTTCAGTACCATTATCAGATAACAAATTTAGACAGGTGGGGTATAACACAAGGTCTCTAAGCTCTGCATCAGGTAGTCCTCAAAATAAAGGGATCATAAAGAGGTCTGAGTTACATCATAGGTCAGGCTCCATCATCCACAGACTGGCCTCCAATGGTAGGCATACTATATTCTTAAACCAAAAAAACAGAGAAGAACCCAAAACAAACCCCAAAAGTTAGAACATGAAAAAAGCTCCAAAACCAAAACACTCCTTTCTCCTCAAAAAACTCCACCCACTGAAACAAAAAACCCACCCAGTGGAATGAAGACCTTGCTGACCATCATCACACACCTCAATCATTCTCCAAGGGTAATCAAAGAACACACAGTAGAGATCAGATACTGGCACTTCTAGGAAGAGAAAAGAATCTTCACACAGTGGTGCTCTTCATCTACTTTTTTAGTATACAGTGGTGTACTGGGTCATCACCTAGCTGTAACACCTGTAGAGTTCAGATCAAAGCACTCCAGCAGTGCTGAGTACTGTCCTCAGCTCTAGAAAACCGACAGACAGATCAATTCCTAATGGTATGAGCGTGCCCCATCTATTCTCCTGTGGGCTACAGGAGTGGTGGATCTTCTCCAGATAAAAAAAAAAATACTGACAGAACATTTCCATGTAGGTATTGAGTCCCACTATGACTACATGGGAATGATTTTTGTAGATAGGCATACATGTGGAGACTGTCTACCTAGTGGGTGCTCTGCTTACTGAAAATTTACAAATCTGGTGGGTGAAGTGTATGTACATGCTGTCACAGATCCCCAACAGCCAAGAAGACTTCATGGCAAAAGAAACTTACAGTCTAGCCATGCAGTCACACTGCATAATGATTTCTCACAACAAGGGAAGATCCTGTAACTACAGCTTCTTACAAAACTTGGATGTTACAGTCTGGGAAATAAGAGGAGACTGAATAATTTTACCCTCAGGTCATGGAAGACCTAGAGAGTATTTTACTAAGTGTGATCTACAGTGACAATCTGAGAGCTCTAAATCTGTGAACTTCAATGGACTGTCCCTGCGCAGTACTAAGAAAAGTAAACCATATTTATTAGCAATACAGGCAAAGAGGGTTTGCGGGGTGAACCAACCCATCACCCATTTTCTTCAAACTTAAAAGTTTTCTCCCAAGTAAAATTAAGCTATAGTTTATATATAAAGCAAAACTTCATCTAATATTCATGAAGTAGATGGATTTGCAAAGCTCTGATACATAATGTGTGTATATATATATATACACACATACACATACACTAACATCCAAGTACATTTCTCTTCACACATACTTTGTTAAGAAAGGCAGAGAATCTGGGAAGGTTGCTGGAGTAACATATAACCTTTGTTGACAAAAGTAGTTTACAAAAAAAAAAACAAAAAAACAAAACAAGCAAAAAGCAGTCCAAGCTCTAAAAGTCAGCAGGAACAGAAACATTTCTTTAGTGCAATGGCACAAGATGCCATGTATGACTATGACAAAAGGCATTACCTCATTAATTTTTTTCTGAAATTCTCGTATTTTTTCTCTTCTACGTGCTACTCCTTCATTCAACATATCATGCTGAGACTCAATGTTTACCAGTTCACTTTCCAGTTTTGATTTTTCCTATAGGAAAAAGACATCATTTTGTTTAAATGATAGTGTTTTTCTATAAATTAAGACAATGCTGTTTCAGATTAACTACATTTTTCAGATTAAAACCATTAAATATTTTTTCTTACTTAGCCACTATTATACCATTTACCCACTGTCCTTGCCAATTTAGTTTTATTAAGCAGAAAAGCAAATTACATGTTAAGTATAATTTCTGTGTTTTGACTTAAAGACTTCTGAAGGTTATTAGATGATAAGCCAACTTTACCATAAATTCAAATTTAAAACCTAAACCAGAAAATGCCTCATATAAATTACTCTATACACTTGTTTTTATGTTTTGGTTTTTATTAATTCCTCATTTTAAACTGTTGCACATAAAGCAGACTGAATTAAAAAAAAAACCCAAAACAACAACAGTATGTAATAAAGTAATGTTTACGGCAGATAGGACAAGGGGCAATGGCCACAAGTTGGACCACAGGAAGTTCCACACTAATACGTGAAAGAATTTCACAGTGAGGGGTGAGGGAGCCCTGGAATAGGCTGCCCAGGTGGTTTGTGGTGGAGTCTCCTCCTCTGGAGACATTCAAGACCCATCTGCACACCTACCTGTGTGACCTGCTCTAGGGAACCTGCTTTGGCAGGGGGGTTGGACTCGATCTCTGGAGGTCCCTTCCAACCCCCACAATTCTGTGATTCACCCATAATTGCCCCTTGGGTAAAAAGTAAAATTCTTAAACATTAAAATAAAGGGTTTGTACCATACCATGTAGACATTAGCAAGATGTTTCTTTTTAATAACCTCTAATTCACTCTGTGAATATTTAAGTCGTATCTGAGTTCCGTAGCACTGAGCATGCACCTGCTTCAAGTCAGTCTCCTTACGTTTGATCTTCATTAAATCCTAGCAAAATATTACAGTGGGAGAACAAGTGGTTTAAACAACAGAGAACTAACTTGAAAATCACTCATTTTCCTGATTCAGGGAGTGCATAAAGCCTCACTGACACAGGCCCCAATCAAGGTAAATGCTGACAGAAAATTGATATTGAATGTGACCAGTACTAGAAAATTTATTTCTCAAGAGAAACATGACTACAAATCTCTGAATTCCTATTCTATCTGTCCTCCAAAGTAACTAGAGGTATGACAAATCATTTTGCACTGACAGGTTTTGGTCTACACAAGTATTTTGTCAGTGACAGAACATACATTTTCACTGGAATGCAGGTACTTCAAACAACAGCTCCTCTTCTTTGAAGAAACTTGTATCAACAGTATTGCCCTGGTTCCCCACCTCTGCAATGTGTGAACCAACCCCACTAGCTAAGGACAGAGACTCACAGATGCTTAACTAGAAGAGGTCAAACAGCTATTGTGTCCTGTCTGCATCTTCTGGGAGTTCTGAAAATCACCTTTTTAGGAAAACCTCTTCCTGTAACTAAAGTTACCTACAACTTTTACTTTCATACCCCTTTTTCGGTTACATGCTTTTCAAGAGACCTACCTTTAACTCATTAATGAAGCTATCTCTTCTTTCTTTCATCTTATTAATTTCTTTCTCATCCCAACATCTAGCTTTAAATCTTAAATCACTTGATCCTCCAGAAATCACTCCAGACTTCAAAAATAAAGTTCCATCAAGAGCCACTGTCTGGAAGAAAACAAACCAACCCCAAAATAAGTAAAAATGAACACAAAGCAGCCAAATTAGCCCATGGACTAGTGCACCAATATATGGTAGTTAAACAAGCAAGAACCATATTTTAATTTGGCTCAAATTTTCTCCAGTTCCAAACCTGCTAAAATGATACACAAAGCTACAAAGAAATCTGTTGTTTCTTGAAACTAGTCACAATTTGGTGTTATTGAAACCAATCAGAAAAGGGAGCGAAATTGTATGCAATTTTCTTGTGTTTAAGGAATTATGAGACATTTTTGTCTATACTGGCAACTATGCCTGTGATAATGGAACAAAGGAGAACAGCTAGTTTGTAAACAGGAAGCACCAATTTTAGTAAAGAACACTGGTGTTTGTGTGATTTACCTGGATTCTGAGTAAATTAACTCACACTCAACTTGCACTTAAAGCTGTTTCAATCAAGATTTTAAAACATTTACTAAGTGGATAAAAGGGTTTACAGACTTTGGTAGCAACAGAGATACAGATAAGGAGAAAGAACTGCAGGAACAGATGCAGCAGCTTCAACACAGTCTACATGTACAACTATAAGATTCTGTCAGATATTTTAAAGGATTTTTGAAGCATTTCCACATAGAAAAATAGCAAGATAAAGTTTGTATTTTTAAATCAGGCAGTTTTAAAACAGCATTATCACTCCTTCTTCCTCAAGAAGACCACACCAAGAAACATATTTGGACACTTACTATCCTCTAATTTGCCTCCTTTCCCCTGGAAATAAATTAAATGCACAATCATAAAACAGAAAATACAACCATGTGACATGTTGGGGGGGTTTATTTGTGTGGGAGTAGGCTAGACTGTGTAGTACCCTTCTGTGTGTAATCTGCAGTACTTCGTGGGATGTCTACAGGAGAATTATTTAAATGGCATCAAATATGTAACTGCAATGAAAAATATATGCAATAGAAATCCATCTGCTTACCTTCAACCTTACTGGGCCATCAAATGCTATTTCTTTTGCTTCTTTAACTGTTTCACAGACCAAGCCATTCCCACTCACAAACTGAATCACTTTTTTCAGTGGAGGAAACGGAGTTTGTACAACATCCACCATCATTTTAGCTCCTTTTATTTCTCTTAATTTTTCATTGATTGGTTTAACCTGCAAAACAAATAAGCAATGTTTAGAATCTGTGTTGCAACAGCAAAGCATGTCCAAACCCGAGTAGTCTTGGGACAGGACATACCAGTCATCAGAGCAGGTTCCCATCCTCTAAAAGCCTAGGAACAGATCTGGTTTTCATATTCTGTGTATACTACAGGCCGTGGATCTGTATAACCTATCTGCTGTGTGTGTGAGGCAAGTACACCAACACATATAGCACAGGGAATACACAAGATGAGGCAGAGATCTGTGTGTAGTTGCAGGGTACAGTGTTCTTGGGATCACAGAGACACTGCCGGATGGCTCCCACAACCAGAGCGATGCAGCACAGGGACAGAAGCTCTTCAGGAAGGACGGGCTGGGAAGGCGAGCAGGTAGAGCAGCGCCATATGCAAGAGAACAGCTAGAACACATGAAGCTCTGCCTGAGAAAGGACCATCCAGCTGAGCTCATGGGTAAGGACTGAAGAAGTAACTGGTAAAGGAATGTTATAGTGAGTTTCTGCTATAAGCCACCTGAACAGGAAGAACAAGTGGGTAAGGCTTTCCACAAGCAGCTAAAAGCAGCATCACATTCACAAGGGGTCCTGGTCCGCAGAGGGGGCTCAAGTCACCCCAGTATCAGCTATAGGAACATCGCATCAGGCACAAGCAATCCAGGTGATTCCTAGGAAGCATCATTGACAAACTCCTCTTCCAACAAAGAAGCCAATGAGGTGATGTGTTCTTCTAGACCATACTCACCAGCTTGGTGGCTTGCTAAGGACAGGAAGGGCAAAGGCAGCCCTAGCCACAGTGACCAGGAGACGGAGTTCAGGATTCTGAGAGTGAGAAGGGCAAAAGGCAAACTCAGAACTGTAGACTTTAGGAGACCAGACTTTGGCCTCCTCTTCAAACATCTGCTTGGTAGAATCCCATGGAATAAAGCCTCAGAGTGAAGAGGGACACACACAATTAATAATCACAGACCACCTATTCCAGCCCTAAGAGCTATCAACCCAATGAGCAGGAGATTGGGCAACGACACCAGGAAACCCACATGGATAAACAAGCATCTCCTGACAAAACTCAAACACACAAAAAACCCCACAAACCAGTTTACAGAAGGTGGAAGCAGGGACAGGAAACCTGGGCAGAATATACAGGCACTGTCCAAGCACACATATATGGGGTTAGGAAAGCCAAAGCCCAACTGGAATTTCATCTGGAGAGGGATGTCAAAGAAATGGCTTCTCTAAGTACACAGGTGACAAAAGGCTAGGGAAAATGTGTGCCTGCTACTGAATGAGGTAGATGACCTGGCAAAACAGGACATGGAAAAAACTCTGGTGCTGAATTCCTTCACCTCAGCCTTTATATAGCAAGACTGGCCTCTAGGAATCCCACATTCCACAGGCATGGGGGAAAAGTGTGGAACAAGGAAGACATACACTTGATGGAAGGGGAGCAAGGGCAACTGGGCATACATAAATACATGGGCCCTGATGTTATACGGAAGGGTTGACAGATGTCATTGCAAGGCCACTCTCCATGGTCTCTGACTGATTGTGGCATCTGAAAGTGGTGTCTAAGTAATGGAGAAATACAAACATCACTTCTGTGATAAGGAAGAGGCAAGAAATTGGACTGAGGGAACAACACGACACTCATACAGAATCACAGAATGTCAGGAGTTGGAAGGGACCTCAAAAGATGATCCAGTCCAACCCCCCTGCCTGAGCAGGATCACCTTAGATTAAATCACACAGGAATGTGTCCAGATTGGTCTTGAATGTCTCCAGAGAAGGAGACTCCACAACCTCTCTGGGCAGCCTGTCCCAGTGCTCTGTCACCCTCATGGTGAAAAAGTTCTTCCTTATGTTCACATGGAACTTCCTGTGCTCCAGCTTGGACCCATTGGCCCTTGTCCTATCACTGGACATCACTGAGAAGAGCCTGGATCCATCCTCCTGACACTCACCCGTAACATATTTATAAACGTTAGTGAGGTCACCCCTCAGTCTCCTCCTCTCCAAGCTAGAGAGACCCAGCTCCCGCAGCTTGTCCTCATAAGGAAGGTGTTCCACTCCCTTAATCATCTTGGTGTCCTAGTGCTAGACTCTTTCAAGGAGTTCTATGTCCTCTGGAACTGAGGGGCCCAGGACTGGACACAATATTCAGCCTCACCCTGATCTCTAGGAAGGTGAAAGAGCAACTGATTCTAGAAACCATTTCCACATACATGAATGACACAGAAGTCTTGGAGTAGTCATCAGCATGGATTCAGCAAGGTGGTCTTGCCTTCTGCAATGAAATGACTAGTCTGGTAGATGAGGAGAGAGCAGTGGATATTGTCTATTTAAGACTTCACTAAGTATTTCAACACGGTCTCACATAAGATCCTCAGAGACAAGCTGATGAAATAGGAGCTGGATGAACAGACATTGACTGAAAATTGGCTGAACAGACAGGGCCACAACATGGCAACTGGTGGCACAAATTCCAGTTGGAGGACAGTAACTAGCCATGTCAATACTGGACCAATCCTATTTAGTATGTTCATTAATTATCTGCATGTTGGGGCAGAGCACACCCTGAGCAAGCTCGCTGATGACACAAAACAGAAATTGCTGATATGCCAGATGGCTGTGCTGCCATCCAGAAGGACCTCAGAAGGCTGGAGAAATGGGCTTACAGGAATTTCGTGTAGGCCACCTCCTAAGTCTTAAGACTTAAGCCCGTTTTAGTCAGGTTTAAATAAGCCAATATCAGGGTTTACAACTGTTTTAACATGCTGATGACAGAAAAAAAATAAAAATGTACTTACATCAAGGTAATCCAAAGCAAGAAAAGTTTCAGGTTCAGCTCGTTCTTGTTTTAGAAACCGAATGCAATCTCTTGCTGTTTTCTCAGTGGCAACAACAATAGCAGTCATGTATTTGCTGAATACCTTGGTAACAGCAAGCTGGTATTTTTTATGAATGGGATGACACAGGTCGAGCAGTCTTCCAAACTGAAGATAAAAATACAAATAAATATTAATATGTGACTTTAGGTATCAAATCATTATAAAATGATATTGAAATAGTAAGAGGAAAATGTGTTACCTATCTACCAGCTGCACTGCTATAATGGCTGCACATAACAAAAAGAAAATGGAAATTGCAGCAGTTATCAACTGAAATTGCAAAGTATGCCTTCAAAATCCAAAGGGATTTAATATTTTTTCCTTAGGTTAAAACACTGAGATATGTCACTGTACTCAAACTCTAGCATATACTAGAATTATGACAGAGTAACAACAGCAAAGTTAGGTAAGTGTTTTTTATGAAAAGAAAGTATCTAACAAATAGCAAGATCTCTGAATGACAGTAAGATCTTAAAAAAATATACAACTGTTAACTGGAAAATGGTAGCAAAAGGATCACTATTCCAGTTTCAACCCAAAAAAAGAAGTATCTGCTTACCATAGTAGCACGAAAACTGCTTTCCTTGTACTGCAGAGTCCAAATAACCAATCCTGTTTTGCTGTACACTCGAGTAACACCTCTATAGATAAAAGTAATCAGGCCTCTGCTGTACATGCTCCCTAAAGATCTTTTGTTCAATTTCTGTATCTATAGGTACAGTTGAGTTTTCCCTGAGTGATTAAAGCTACTCATGCACTTTCTGAACATTAGAACCTGTGAATTCATCCAAGAACAATTTTCCTGCTTGTTGACATATACCTACAGCTCCCCTCCTGCATATCTACAGTTCCACTCTCATCCAATTTCAACGAATGAGAAGAGGAAGACAACTGGTAAGAGTTGTATGGGATAGGTCATCCCCAGTATGAACTCATGAATGATATGATACGAGTAATTTCCAGCAGACCAAATTACAGCCTCGTGATGACCTACTTTCCTACCCATCTCTTGACAAATATTTTCTCCCTTCTCTAAATAACACCCCACACCACAAAGGTCTTTATTAGTTCTCGCACATCTCCATTTACTCCGATACTTCTACCCGCAGTTCAGCCACATATTTCAGGCATGCAAAACTACACAGATGATTCTATCATACTTTCAGATACAGGCATTTAAGTCCCGATGGAATGATGGATGTCCATGAAAACAAATATTGATGGCCAAACTGAATCTGTAACAACAGCAATCTTGCAAATTAAAACTTCCAATATAGGAATGCCATTGTGTGCAAAATGTAAAAATCATCAGCAAAATTTGCTTTGTTGATCAGACAAGTCCGTGAAAATGCACACATAAAAACTAAACTTCTAGAAGCAAAATGCTATGTTTTGCATTTGAAATCCAGCAGGCCAAGACCAAGGTTTCCTCCAGTTCTGCTCAAGTACTTAGTGGACTGCTGGGAGGTAGAATGTGTTATGCATTACCCTTCCATCCTGAGACTTCAATCTGAATTGTGTTCAGTAATCTGGAATTAATACACTGGAGCATAAGTAACAGCTCAGAAGCAATTCTGTTATAGGCTGGTGTTGGTAAAACTGTTGTAGGAACAAGGGCAACTTAAGGTATCATTAAGACTTTCTGTAATGGGCTAGTTTTGTAACCCATTTGACTTATCTGGTTTTCATTTGCTAGAAGCCATCACATCTGTAATTATTTTATGTTTGAAGCTCCTGAAGCTAAACAGGGAACTTCACGAACACCAGCTCTCCCCTAAGCCAGCATGGTTATCACCAGCCTGATCCAGTTCTTTTCAGAAAGGGATAAAATGCAAAGAGTGAGCAAAAGGAAAAAAAAAATAAAAAAATACGCCAATCACCTTTTTGAAATACCTTGCTAGCATGGACAAAAACATTCTGAAAAACAGCTGTAAAACAAAATTCTTAATCCCTTGAGAAAACAACAGGATCAGACACTTGCCAGATTCTGAGGTTTTACAAAAGATGAAGCAAAGAGAAACCCAAACCATTTTATTTTTTATGTTCTTAGAGCAGCACTAGGAAGTAACACCGTCTGTCACCTTCTGAACATTAAAAAAGAAAAAAAAAACAAAAACAACTTGTATACCCCAACTATCAAAAAGGGATGTTTATACTAAGACATGCTCAGAGACCAACCATTCCACTGATTAGATTTATTTAAAAAGTTCCTGTTTGGAATGGCTCCCAATGTTGGAGTGTCTTTTGAAGTATCATTAAAAGTGTGTAAATCTGCTTCATAAAACAGTCAATGTCTGCTGACATTTCAGAATCAATAAACACCACACTGTAATTACTCTTCAGTAATGCCTTTAAGTAAAATACAGTAACTGATGAGCAAAGAGGGATCACTTAGAAACCCAAAAATCTCATGCACCCAAACAGAATTTTCCTTTGGAAGAAGTATTCTTTCTGGAACAAATGGTCTCACAGCTACCCAATCATTTGTTCAAACTAAGTAAGTAAAAAATATCTTTGACAACAGAGGAAAAAAAAAAAAAAAAACAAAAAGAAAAAAAATCAAATGCGGCAAAATCACACCAGAGATCAATTAATCAAAGATTCACTGATGAAAGCAGCAATCTGTCTAGTACTGGAAATTGTGAAAAATAACAGTATATGCTACTATTCTCTCAGCAGTACTATTCCACCAAGTACGCTCAAGTAAGCATAAAGAAAGAGAGTCACTTCACTCTGTTTACTCACTGTAAACCAGAGCTCTTAAATCATGATTCTAAAGTAAGGCATTTAAAAGAGGCCATTCAATTACCACAGAATCTGGATATAGTCTTTTGAGACTTTCCAGGATCTCTGCTCTCATTTGCTGACGCCTTCCCTCGTGGTAATCCATTTTGGCATTCTGCAGTTCACCAACTATTTTGTTCAATTCTTCATTCACTTCAGCCATTCGTATTGTTGAACTTTCAATCTCTTTAGTTAGCTCTTCCTCTTGGTGTTTACTCTCTTCTAATGATTCACTTCAAACAGAAGCAAAAACAGGAAAGCAGTTTACTATTTCATTTATACTAGGTTTTAGCTTAGAGAATTAAAGTAATTCTGTGGCCACAGGCACTGACAAATCATTCAATATTTTAATTACCTATAAGAAGTTACTTCTTATGCAAGTTGCATTCTAAAATGTAAACTGTTTCTAAGGCTTCAAAACTGAATCAAAGTGAGTTTTTGCCTGTGTAACACACAACCACATTGTTTTATCCTCCACCACGAAATCATCTAATATTGTAAAGTTAAGGAATACTCATGCAAATTTATGACTCACTTTACAGCCTCACTGGTATCACCAATGCTCTATCATACTCTACTACAATTCCTTAATTAAAGCAATTTTACATCACACCAAATCACAAGGGGTCTGCTGCTCCCTGTCATGGCAGAACTTTGTTCAATAAAGAGACAGAATTAAGTTAAAACACACATCACAGGGGCATAGGAAAAGACGGGGGGGGGGGAACGGGGAATAAATGTCTGGAGATCACTTACTCTGACCTCCTGCACAAAACAGAGGCTAATGTCAAAGTTAGTTCAGGTTGCCCAACAAAGGACTTACACATCTCACTTCAAAAAGAGTAAAAAAAAAAAACAAACCCCAACAGACACATCTCACTTCAAAAAGAGTAAAAAAAAAAACAAACCCCAACAGACACATCACAGGAAACAAGAACAAGAGCTGAACTGTCCTAATACCTAATGTAATTGCTTCCTAGTGAAACTGTGCTCTCACTCAGTAATTTTTATGTTACTACAGGTAGAATCAATTAGTGTAAATTTCCTCACCTACAATAAACAAGAAGCAATTATGAAACTGTTTCAAAAAAACATATGGATGAGTCATCATACTTCCTACTTTATTCCGACTGCTACAGCAACCAAACTGTTAATTAGAATCTTATTCTAATTTAAATTTGAAAGATAATAATTATAAAGGATTGCTAAATTAATTTGAGAACATATAATATAGATTAAATCAAATAAGCTTTTAAATTTTTGACCATACGTGCATTTCTTGACATATTCTTCCAACTTCTCTATCCGTTTTTTATGCTCTTCTATCTGTCCCACCGTCTGTTTTATGTTCTCCTACGCAATTGCAAACAGAATGTATTAAAAACAAGCTGGAGGAAAACAGTGTATTTATAGCACAGTATAAAGCTCTTAATGCTGAACAAGTACGGATACATCTTTTCCTCCTCTCACCAAACTGCACCGTGAGTAATAAAGTTATTTTATCAAACCCATTACTGGATTTTGCACATTTGGCTACAGTTCACTGAAAGCCTCTTCAGCACAAAGGTTCATAGAATCATGACATCAAAGAAAATAACCTTAAACACAGTGCTAGCAAATTATAGGTGTTAAAAAAACACCCAAAAACCCAACCCCAAACCCCCCAAAACCCCAAACCAAACCAAAAGAAATTCTTTACTCTGCCTGAGATTAACATAAATTCTTCCTAAGAAGGACACATGAAAAAGCTGATATAAAGTTTCCAATCTGACACAAAAGCAATGTACTAAAACCTAAACCAGCAGTGAACCAAGTATTTTCAATTATATATTAAATTCAAATGGAATACTAGTAAATTAACTGAAGCAAATGAAAGGGGAAAAAAATACTGTTACCTACCCATATTATTAACCCTGAATCTTAAATTTGAAATCCTTGTAACTTTTTGAATAGCTCCACGTATGAAGAGTCCACAACCTCTTTCTGCACCCACTTCAGTGTTTGACTACCCTGGAGCTGAAAGTTTACCTAATAGCTATTTGGAATTCCCTACATTCCAGGTTGTGCCTGTTGTCTCCCACCCCAACACTGTGCACCTTTAGTAGGAGTGACTTTACACCCTCACAGATATACAGTAAAATACAGACTTCTCCATACAAGCAAACTCATATGTACAAGAATGAGGTGCTGTGAATGCCAGAACTGGGAAAGTCTTATCTGATGAACTTAAGTGTTCTGAACATAAGGAGTCTCCTCCAAACTTTAACTCCATAACTAAACAGTGAAGAAATGCATAGGGCAAGGTTTCCAGCACAGGACAGATCACTAGCTGAACTTTTGCCTTTTCTACTTCTATCAGAAGCACCATGCAAAGTTGAACAATTAACTGGGAAATAATTTTTGTATTCCAGAACATGGTGACCAAGACATAACAAAAAATATAAGCATTTTATTGTTACATTTGGATCTGCAATAATAAAATATCAGAAACAAAATGATAGTAGTCATCTGCATTCACACCAAACACCTTGCCTCTGAACTGCAACAAGAGATTTTTTCCAAACACACTCAGACACAACTGACCTTAAATGCATCTCAGAAAAAGGTAGCTGTAATCAAAATAAAATTCTAAAGGGTGTATGATACAACTGCAGCAAAACATCTCAAAGAAAAACTACACTTACAAAGCAAGAACTGATTACAGTTAAGTGTATGTTCTGAGTAACTGTAAAACATTAGAGCCACAGCTTTCAAAACCAAACCCTCACTGTGGGCCCATGCAAGCATTCTCTGAACAAATTCAGAATCCATTTTACTAAACCTGATGCAACATGAAAACAGAACTAACACTGGCAGCATCTCTCCCCATTGCTGAGGATTTATGACAAAGCATTCATGTACACATTCATGTAGACACTTATACCCAAGGGAGAAGCAGGGATACATTTTTTCTTAAAACATAATTTTAGCACAATTCAAATACCTCAACTTCTTTTTTCTTCCTCCAATTAAGTTTCAGTCTTTCTTGATCTCCTTTCTCCTCCCAGTGAAGTTTTTCTAGCTGCTGGTTTAGTGTAGCTACTTTTTTTCTCGATATTTCCTTTAGCTCTTTATAGCGTTCCAGCTGGACAAATAATTAAAAGAAATAATTCACTCCACTGAAAGTGGGAACTCATGTTGTTACAGCCTCAATTACTAACTGCCTACTTAATCATAATTAAGATTATGAAAATTGCCCAATTCTCTAGAAGACCTTTCTAGCTACTAATCACAAGAACTTATATTTTATTAGAGAAATATTCAGCCCAAAGCTTACATTTTTGCCTATAGTCTTGTTTTAGACTTCCGCCGACTTATTATTCAGAGAAGTTTATAAACCTGAGAGCACTTTGCAGTCAAGGTTAACGGTAAATTTTTTCACAGCCCCCAAGCAGTGAAAGTTCTGGTCTTTATAATTAGACCATCTTCATGTTATCAAGTAATTTCTGAAAGGTGAGCTTTTTTAAACCACCCTGCAAAGTTATGATTAACCGCCCAGTGCTAGGTAAGAAGACTCACAAGCTACAAGAACAAGCCTGCATGTTCCCCATTAAGGGATCAGAAACTATTTTAAGGAGCAGACAGTACAGAAAAGCAACTAGCATTTCGGTTTTTAAAAAGCATTTCCGTCCATCTGGTTGCAAAGATAGCTTCCTCAAATGCAAGTTTACTATAAGGTGATGTAGTCCTTCTAAAATAACCTACAATAGCTCACAAGTGAGCTCCCTCAGCAGATGGCATGCATACTACCAAGTTCTCTTTGCAATTTGGTTCTCTTTTTAAGTTTTCCTAATTGAAGATGTATTTCTATACCTCAGCTGCCAAGTCATTTCGCTTAAATTACCCCTCATCCCAAGACTCCACTGGACGTTTTCTATTCTACCCACCAACAATGTATGATGTGAACTTCCACGAAGTGAGGGAAAAAACCCCAACCCAAAACAAACAAAAAACACAACCCCAGAACAATCTCTGCAATCCTCAACCAGAGGTGTCAGTCCCTGTGTACAACCTGGCTGAAGTTTCCATCTAAATCTTCTCAACTTCCTGTTCACTGAAAATTCACTGCTTCCTCTATTAAGGTATCTTCTCACATTGCTTAGATGTACTTCATACCTTGGGAGAGATGCTTACCACTTCCAGTCTCACAATGGTGGTTATTTAAATATCTACACAACTCAGATTTACTTCCTAGAAGTGTTCCACATTTGGAACTTCTGTGAAATCTTTTTTTTTTTCCCCTCCCACCTCTCCCAGAAAGGAGACAGCCCACTCCCCCAAGAGGCTGCATCATTACTTCTCTTCATCCAATGAAACAATTTCTAAATAGAAGTTACTATTTCCTTTTTGAGCTCAACAGTAAAAAGAATGTTAGAAACAACAGGTTATTGGTGAAACAATGGTCCCTCCTTCATCAGTGGGGATTTTTTGACTTCACTAGTAAACAGTACTTTTGGCCTCCCGGTTCACCTGACTTTCTTCCAGTTCAACATCTGCTGCTCTCTGCAGTATCTCCTCTTCTGCTTTCTTCTCAAACTCTCTCCACGCCTTTTCAATATCATTCAATTCTATCTCTAGTTCTTTTATGTTCTGTTTTTCCTTATCACAGGATTTCTCCTTGTCCTTTAGAGATTTTTTTGACATTTCTACTTTCTTGATTTGGTACAAAGTGTTTTCCTTTGCTTTTACATAGAGGGATTTCTGCTGAATAAGCAATGCTTCCAGACTCCTAAAAAACCAAAACAAACCAAAACCAGAAAAAGAAACAACCAGAACAAACAACAAACCCACAAGACCAAACCCAGAACAACAATAAACCCCACCCCACCCAATGAACAACTACAAAAACCACCTAAAACACAACCATCACACTGAAAAAAGAACCACTCTCTCCCAGCCAGCCACACATGCAAACAAATAATGACTTGTCAACTGCAAGGTCAGATACTCACAGGCAGTTTAATTTTTTAAATATCCACTGTAAATAGATTTTTAAGAAGGTTAGGCTTCTTAAAAATTTATCAGTAAACGTCTTTATCTAACGAAACACTCAAAAACCTGGGCATGGTGGTAGAAGCAAAACCATTGCCTGGATATTGCTTGAGTAAACTCCTACAGCCTGACTTCCCAAACACTGGGATATCACCCAACTGCTTCAACAGGAAACACACCCTGCCAAGCAATTTCCACTGCAGACTATGCTTTATCTCAACTATCAGAGAATCTGGTTGGAAAACATACTTCATGTCTCTTTCCATGTGCTGCTGGTCTCTGTTTTGTACACCAAGCACTTTTTTCTTGTCTCTAAATGCATCTTCTTCTTCAGAAAGAGACTCTTTCTTGGCACTGATCACCATATTCTTCTCATGTAAACTTTTTTTCAGAGAGTCAATGTTGGTTTCATTGTGATAAAGCAGGAATAGCTGCATCTGTACCCTTTCATCATACAGTTCCTTGATAAGCAACTGGTAATGGTCTGCCTGTGAACATTATAATTTTATATAGAATTCATAAAAAGATATTTAATCATTAGCAGTCTAATTTCAAGTCCCAAATGATGGTGCACCAGAAGCTGTAATTGCAATAATGTGTGCTGAGCATGAAATGCAAACATGTAAATTAACACTTAATTATACTGGCATACCCACACTTACATTTATTTAGATTTTACATACATGTATTCCTCTAGTAAAATTATACTAAATTATAATATAGTAAAATACCAAAGGAAAACAGCAGCGATTTTATGGTTTGTTTTTTCTTTTTTTTAAGAAAGCCTGTATTAAAGTTCATAAAAGATGCAAAATCTGAGATCATAACTTAAAGTTACTTCTTTTTTGCATGTTACGACACTGTCATTCTACCTCTTCTTTCTCTATCTTCGCTTGTTTGCGTTCTGCTGCAACACTCTTTTTCCTGTTATAATTAAATTGTGCATCCTCTTCTGCTTGCTGCATTTTTTTCTTTTTTCGTTCATACTCTTCAGCATATTCCCATGAATTACTGATTTGTTCAAAAAGCTGAGTTCTCTCCTTTGGCTTCTTCATTGCAATAGATTCTACTGTTCCCTGAAACAAAATTGCAAAGATACACAGCACTATGGATCATCGTATTGTCTAATTAATTTAAGACCTTATAGTATAGATTTATCTCCAGATTTATGGTTAATAGAACTGAATGGACATAATTTTAGATTCAAAGCCAAGGAAAAGTTAGTACCAAAAAGCGTATCACTTAGCCACCTCAACTAATCAAATGACATCATGGAAGTTTCAGAATGCCTGACAGGGTCTATAAACACACCTTAAAACTGCATCAACTTGCACAAATCAGCAAGCATTATCAGAATAACAAAATTAAATCTTATATTCTTTAAAAGAAATGAAACTAATTTTCAATGAAAAATAAACTAAGCCCCATCCCAGCATTTCAAAATTGCTGAAATCAATGCACTAGAGGATTACAGAACTCCCAAAGCTAACGGGTGGGTAAGTCTGGCATATCCCTTAGCTGCTCAAAACTTCATTGATCCAATGGAATTGGTGTTTTCAAAGAAGTGCAGCAAGTAAACTTTGTGATTCTGATTCTATTTGTGCAACAGGCAAACACTCTCATCACACCCTCTGGAATTTCCCTCATGAACCGTGAAGATAGTCTGTGAAACATATTCATTGTAAGTATATGGCATTTCTGACCTATGTAATTAAATACATGCAAACCAATAACCCAGTGGAATTTTAAATCCCTCAATCTTAATAAGAAATCCCATAGATTTTCATATGCCTCTTGACTAATAGTGCTCTAAGATGAAATTATCTTTTCTTGTTTACAACACACCTAGAATTTAATCCACTAAACATTTATAAATAGAGATCTACATTTTCTTACATACACCAAATAATTCAAGTAGTCGATTTCTTCTTTCTTACTTATGCATTCACATAAACACAAACCCCATTATTTACATTCTGCAGTCTTGCAATTCTTAGCAGAGCTTAGGAAAAAAAAAGTATGAGCTTGAAACTACCTAAGGCTGCCCCCTTTTTCTGGCAAATAGATTACTGTACTCCTATGAAATTATTTCAGCAGCTTTTATTTTCTTACAAAGTACCTGAACGCTTACCTGAAAAATAAGACAATTCCTAGCTTTGACAAGTATGTGTACTTTTTCAAGCTCAGCTATGTAAGTAGATCGGCTGACAGTTTGATCATTGAAAAGAAACTCAGAACAACTACCTAAAGGAGAAAAGAAAAAAACATTACTATAGAACAGCTACAATACACAATCCATTTAAAAAGAACTAAACTAGCAGTACAATTTAACTCAGCAACTTCCTCAAAAAAAAAAACCAGATTTCAATTACTCCCTCAGTAATTTCAGTGATTTTTTTATTTTCTCGGCATGAAAATTCCAGTTGCATACTTCCAAAAGGTATTGACAGATGCTCAAGTGCTCATGCCTACAGCCAAGTGTCAGACCCAATTTTCTAGAGCCCATACACCTACAAGTTCCAAGTGACTATCTACAGATGAAACTACAGGGCAAAAACCACCTATTACTTACAATTTTTAACACTACACTGGTAAGTTTTCTCAATTATAACACTTGACTACAAAAATGCTAGTGAAGGAAGAAATATTGCAATTCTCATGGGCTTAACTCACTCAAATATGAAAGAACATTGTGCATCTGAAATCCAAAGCTGCATAATCTTGGTATCCATTTTTTTATACACCTGACAAAAGAAAGTATGTTCAACAGGATTTATTACCTACCACGAATAACTCTTGTGAATGTTTTTTCTTCCCCATCTTCTTCACAATACACTATCTTCACACTAGCTGTAGAAGAAACTGGTTTTCCAACGTGGGCTCCATGAATAAGTTCTTGAATGTTTTTAACCCGCAAATTAGATGTCTTCTCACACATCGCAAAACTAACGGCATCCATTATGTTAGATTTTCCTTAAAAAGAAAAAAAGCATGACATGGCAGAAATGAAAGGAGGCATTTGATTAATTACTAACAAAAAAATCATATACATAAATGCAAAAAGCCTTCATAAGTTCTTATTCTCTATTTCATGGAGGGAAAATATGGCACGTAATAAAAAAATAAATTTTTAAGGCGTAACACCACGGTAGCAGTAACAAGCCTGTCTTGTAATAAAAACCACCACAAAACTGATTTGCTATTTGTTCAGCTTTATTCAACAATTTTTTCCTTACACAGGCATCTCTAGGGGTCATTAAACTGAGCAACATCATAATCCTTGTTTGGTAGTTTCCTTTGCACAATGCATTCAGTGGTTTGCTGCATAAGCACCCTATCATGTAACTGAAACACTTCCCCTGGACCTCCAGTGCTCTAAAAAATTGAAGTAATTTGCCAGATCCAACAATGTTCTCTGATCATAATCCTTAGACAAAAATTCTCTCAGCTGAATCAATCCTCTGTTTTTCCCTTTAGTCTTGAATATTTCTGCTGACATCTTAATTATTTTCTGCCTTCAACCCTACTATTTTAGCAATATATTTTACTTTCCAAAGTATCATGAAAGGAAGAATACTAAAGGGGAAAAAATAAAAAGCTAAACAAAAAACCCACAACAACCCTCAATTCAGATGTTATTCAATATTAAGATTTTTCCTCCCCAAATCAATCTATAAAATGTATTCAGATTTAACTAGAAGAGCACCTGAAAAAGCATCCATAATTCTGAGAATAATATGGAACAGTGGAGATATGAAAAAAAAATAATTGTAGTGCCACTAAATAACAGTTACCTATATTCATAGATCTTGTTTCAATTAGGTGAAGAACCAGTAAGACCTACATATCTAAATCGTAAACTAAATGACTAGAAGACTGGGGAAACTAAGACCAAATGCTAAGCCCATCCTTGGGGCTCATATTTAGGACAACCCTCACCTCCTATTGTATTGTTCTCTGGCAAAAAGAAGACAAAAATCTCAACTTTTTGAATTAAGCCTTCAGAAGTTAATCCATTTTTTAAAAATTCCAGCACTCACAGGCTAGTAACATGGGGTTGCGTCTTATAAACCAAGGTTCTCAGGGGCTAAACCACAAAGCAGCCATCACCCTCTCTGCAAAGCTTCTGTTTTGCACAGGCCTTTATTCACATGGTAAAGACAACAGACTCAAATCAGGAAGCAGCATTCCACTGTTACAGTTTACAGCCCAGCATATTAAAGTAGAACCATCTTTCTGTCACCCCAGTAAGAACTACAAACCGAAGCGGCAAAGGCAAGGTGTGCTGTTTGCAAACCACTCATTCTACAATGGCTGGGAAGAGAACAAAAGACAACCAGAACTAGAAATTCCTTCAAGCACCCCCACCTCTGTCCTTCCCTGCTGAAAAAAAATCTATACCTTCCATTAAAAAAAAACCCAACAATTGCAGATCAGGTGCCTCCAAAACTTTCTTTGCTCTGCTATCCCTTCAGGTGCATTTAAGCAAGCCTGTTAACATCTTTCCTTACCCTCCACAAAGCCCTGAAACCACTCCTCAAGTGCAAGCTATCCTCACCCTCACCCATTGAATGCAGCTGTGCTGGCCCTGCTCCGGGGCCTGCACCTGTGCTGCTGCTTCCTCCCCAGCAGGCCTGTGGTGTTCACAGGCCTGCTGGGGAGACCTGACAAAGACCTATGATGAATCACAGGACACTGGGAGCTGGAAGACCATCTAGTCTAACCCCCCCCACCTGAGCAGGGACACCTACATTAAACCATACAGGAACATGTCCAGATTGGTCTTGAATGTTTCCAGAGAAGGAGACATCACAACCTCTCTGGGCAGCGTGTTCCACTGCTCCATCACCCTCACTGTGAAGCTTTTCCTTACAAAACCTCAACCCTAATAGTTACATGGCAAAGCAGGGCCACTAGCAGCCCACAGACACACACACCCCCCACGCATGCCTCCTACCTGATCCATTGGGCCCAATGATGCAGTTGAAACTCATGAAGGGACCGATAACCTGGTGCCCCCGCCACGACTTGAAGTCCTTCACCACCAGCAGCTTCAGGTAACCCATCCCTGCAGCAGTGGGTCGAGAGGGGCTGAGGCAGTCAGTTCACTGGCCTCCCTCTATCCCACATTTAAATAACCAACGAGTATTATTCCCCTGCTTGTCTCCCAGGAGAAGAAGGATCCCCTCGGCAGACTCTGGGTCTCAGACCTCTCCCCTCAGCGGACGACGAACTCCACGGTCACCTGCACACCCTCAATGGCCACCCGCCTCGTGCTTGCCGCGCACGCGGAGGGGGCGGGATAACGCGGCCAGGGGTGGAGCTCCCGTTCCCATCGCGACCCCGTGTGTTGTACTGCCGGTCGGCTGCCCGTTCCGCTCCGCTCTGCTCCTGGCCGTCACCCGCGCGGCACCAGCGGCCGGTTCCTTTTTTCGGTGCCATGAGCAGGTTGGGGCTGCAGCGAGACCTGGAGGAGGCTGCCGCCCTGGACTGGCGGCGGCAGCGGGAGCTGCAGCGGCAGAGCCGCATCTTCAACCCCCGAGTTCGGACCATAGGGGTGAGCCCCAGCCCGGGCCTCGGCGCAGTTGGGTGGGACGGCGCTCCGATGCGATCTGAGGAGATCCCTAGGGCAAGCCAGAGCGGGCGGGGCAGGGGAGGAAGGCCGAGGTTAGGGAGCCCGGCCCGGGGAAAAGGCGGGAGACAGCCGCCTCAGCGGCTGAGGGGG
>VXBZ01008079.1:1649452-1699786 GCA_013399135.1 Heliornis fulica | reverse complement strand
GCGTGGAGGGTGGTTGGACTACATGGCCCCTGGGAGTCCCTTCCAACTCTAGCCATTCTATGATTCTATGATATTCAGCAGTTATTTCTGGCAGCTGTCGCTGAGGAGGTGTGTGAGCATCTGAAGGAGTGTGTGTTGGGAGAGATTTGGGTGTCACTGCTGTAGGGTTCAGGGACAAGATTTGATTTTTCCTTAATTGGAAAAAAAGATTAAGCCCTGAATTTCAGTATTTGTGTGGTGTTTAACTTATGGTAGTTGGCTTTGCTTTAGGGTAAGCCAGAAGCCTGCAGATAGAGCTTGCCCAGGGTGGTGCAAACAAGTGGGTTTTACCTCACTGCGCTACTGATGCTTCTCTCATCTGCTTGATTCTGACTATAAACTACAATCTTTGGGAGATTTAGTGCTGAGAGGCATCCTGCAGTTGGTCCCTATTTTGCATTATATGAAATATGACATATCCATCAGGTCATGCTTCTGTATATAGAATTAACTGATGTATCTCGTATTTCCTGGAGTGGATGTCAGAACGCGCATGCTCTTCAGTCTCTGAAGTTCTGTGGGCATGATAGCTTCAGTCTGGTGGGTTTTGTCTGGAGTAATTATACAGTTTGTACCCTGAATGTGAGGGAGCTATGCAGTATTTTATATAGATTTAAATTGTGGATGCAGTAGTTCATTTAATCTTCCAGTAATTTGCTAAAGGACTCCATGTTTGTGCATAGAGGGAGTGTGCTGTGAGATGAATTAAGTTTAAATTTTGCTTGTAAAGTATTTTGAGTACCTGTTGCTGATGCATATATCGTGTAAGTACCACAGCATTAACTAGTGTAGAACCAAATTTAGAGTTGGTGAAAATAAGCTCACTATGTTGACTTCTTTGGATTGGTAGAATTGCAACAGATGTCTATTTGATCCATTTTGTCTCTGGCACTGAAACCTTTTCTATTTCAGTGTATGGGTATCTTCACTGTATCTCTGACACTACCGTAGATTTATTCTTGTGACTCTTATACAAGAGTTGTTTTAGTTGCACAGCAAAGCAGAAGTTCCCACTTAAACAGATGGGTTTTCCACAGGTAGACAACAATATACTTAAGTGGAAGGCACCTTTTTAACCTTTTTTAACAGATGCTGTCACTAGATTTAGGCAACTCAGGCAACTTTTAGGGAATTCGTGTTTACATATAAGCAGCTTTATTATCCAGACATAAAATTAAACATAGATGCAAGGAAGCTTATCTTAGCAGAAATTAAAAATCAGCAAGTACTTAAAATACTTGAATAGGCACTCTTTTGTAGAAAGGGGAAGCTGCATGGTGGCTGTGACTTTATCATGCTTAACCAAGCAGTTAACTGACCATCAGAAACAAAAGGCAGTTGGAAGGGATTGCGCCAAAGGCATGGATCGAACCGGTTTTGGAAGGCAAGCATTCAGCCCCAAAAGTAACAAACGGACAACGCGAGTAAAACTCGGAGCCTTCCTCCGAGGGACCCCCAGACACGACACCTAGGTGTCACCACACATGCGCCTGGAGGAGGGGGACATATGATAATGATTTCTGGGAACAGTTTTGCATTGTCTGACCCTTTCTTGGGAATCTCATGTATATGTATGATTGTATAGGTTAAATGTTTGCTGTCTGAGAGAGGCGATGTGCAAGCTAGGAGGCTCTAGCCCCCTTGCACCCGGAGCTGTAATAAACGTACCTGCTTTATAACCTTTCATGGGTTGTGAAGTTTGATTCTGCGAGTCATTGCAGCATGGGTATAGTAAGAGAATTGATCTTTATTCATCAGGAAACGCATACGTACTTGGACTTCTGTACTTGTATACTCATATGAGTAATGGAAAAGTATGATGCCACTCTCTTCACTTACAGATTTAAGAATTTATCCTCAGTAAATAGGTAAGATTAGACAAAAATACAAAATAGTTCAGATTAAATAGTCCAAATGAAAAATTACTTTCCTTTTTATATATGACTATTATACATAAGCATAAGTAGATTAGAAAGTAGCTACTTCAGGCTGTTATAGTAAGGGATTTGATATTTTAGTGCTTAAACATTTGATCTGTAGCTTAATGTGACTAGGGATGTTGCCAGTGATAGCTGTGCTAATGGGAGAGAGCTCATAGTGTAACTGAACTTGCAGGTACAAGTCAATATGTTGATCTACCTGTATTATTATTACCACTAATTAAGTCGTATTGAGTTTCTGTTAATAGTGTTTCCTACAGTTACACAGAAAGCTTGGTTTCCAAAATGAGACCTCTAATTGAGTTGATATTTAATGCCAATGACATCAGTGGTGTTGGGCAGTGATACCCTGTAGAATTCTTTATAGTTTCACCCTTGCTTACAGATTTCAGATTTATCTCTTTGCCAGATTAATACAGTCAGTAGTTCTTTACAGCATTAACAACATGTCTTTTCAGTCACAATCTGGTAAGGTCTTTGTGTCTTGATCAGAATAGTTTTTAGACATAAACTGCCAAATTATTTTACCAGATTCGTGAAGAATTGTCTTTTTAAAGACATTAAGTGACTTCACCAGTTTAAAAAAAAAAAAAAAGCAACAAACCAAAACAGAAAAAAACCCCAACAAAATCCGGGTTCCTGTCAATTAAATTGTCATTTTATGTCAACAAATACAAGATCTGGTTCTTTTGCCTAAAATAGGTAGGTGGCTACTATTATTTGATGATAGGCCTTATGGTTTTATGCCTTGCTCAGCTGCCACTCTCCAGGGACGTGAATATTCTCTACCATATCTGTCAGCTACTTGTAGATGTCTGCATTTATCTCAAATGGCACCCAGTATTGTGCTGCAGTGTCTGGAACCATAGAATATCCCAAGGTGGAAGGGACCCACAAATCAAGTCTACATGAATCCTGCTTGCTATTAGATGGGAAAAAATAATTCTATTTCCCACTATTTCTTCAATGTAATTTTAGTGAACCATCTATTTTTTTTCAAATCTGAACTATTAGAACTTTGTGTCACCTTGGCTGTCAAAGTGCTTACCTGCTTTATATGTGAAAGCAGAAAAAACCAAGTAGAAATGTCTGCTCTAATGAGAAAAACATTATCCGTGTAATGCATCTTAAAATGTTTCTATTTATAACTGTATGTATCATGTAAATGTGATGTTTTCGTTCAGGGCAAGAATATGCCTATAAGTATTAAAACAAAGGAAACAAAAATATTGTTGTTTCTGGATTTTCTTTTTATGTTTCCTACAGTAGTGATGCGTATATACTCTGTTCGTAGTGGCTTTATATCTAGTACAATTGTGACTCAATAGAACTTGACAATCCCTAGTTTTAATTGTTCAGATATGGTGTCTCTTAAAAAACGTTTTTCATTTTATTAGGTTGATAAAGATGCATTGGATACCCAGGTCAAGGATAGGAAAATTCAAGAAGCAGCTGAAAAAGCACGAAATGAAGAAATTGGTATATTCATAGATTGATATTTCTGTGAAGAGTTAAATGTAATTTACCATCTGTTTCCTGCTCTCTTTTTTTCCTCCATGTATTTCAGACTACCATATTTATTTTCAAATGGATCCTGTCTCCTTTAATCTTTCTATATAGCTCTATTGATATATATATATATATAAGCACAATTGTAAGGCTTTTCTCTAAATTCAGACATGAAAACTTAATTATTGTGTAGTCCTATCTGTGTTCATACATTTACATTGCTACAAGATGTGTTTTCCTCAGTACCTGAATGTTTACAACGACATGATTAAACTGGTATGTCTTGCCTGATAGGCTAGAATTTTCAGTGTTTTCTTTTAAAAAAATATTGAAAATAGCATTGTTTAGAGATCTGGAGAACAAAAAACCCCACCTTTATTAATACTGTTCTTTTCAGAATAGCTGTTTGGTTCCTTTCTTGCAGAGTGAAGTCCATGTTCTGTCTAGTCATTTTTAAATAGAATATATGGATTCTATAGAATCCTGTAATGATTATAATTGCTAGAAGCATGGGTCCTGCCCAGCAGGGCTGTAAGTAGGAGCTGTTGCCGAGTCAGAAATCATAGCCACACAAATATTTCAGCCATGTCCCCTGACCTCAAAACCCTTTGTGGCCCTCTGTGTTTGGAATGCTTTCCTGTGGTATCATGTGAAAAGGTCCCACAGACTGAGCTCCCTGCACGTTTCAAGAACAGCTAGAATGGAGCTGCCAACTTCCATACTGTACCGCTAGGGCTGCTTGTGATTTTCCTGGCAAAATACCTGTCAGACTCTGACTCCCAGGAAACTGCCAGAAGCAATTTGTAGTCAGGCAGCAGACATCTTTTTTTCTCCTGTGAATTATATTTAAACTACTGGAATTGCTAGTTTTGTGTGGGGTTATTTTTTGTTTGCTTTGCTTTAAAGCTAAATCAATTGCAGCATTTTGATTAAACATTCAAGAACTTTTTAAAGTTCTTTGAAAATGTTAGTGCCAGCCTATTCTTTTAGTGTTGTGGTTAGAAAAATCAGTGGAACTACAAAACAACTATCTGTATATCCCTTTCACTGGTTGCCTGATTTTAGGGTTTTTTTCTTAATAAAAAACTTAATGTATTTCAGCTGTAACTGTAAACTAAAACCAAATGGAAAGAATTAGTATACCATACATTTCATATGTTAATGCAAGTTGTAATCAAATGAACCTTTGTAGTTCTGGAAGTATCGTCTTTGTTTCACATGCATATATTTAATTGTAACAATAAGAGAATTGATTCCTAAAAGAGTGGAATTATTTTATAAGTAAATATTGATAATATTAGACTGTTTGCTGGGCTGGTACTCTTATATCAAATGGTCTTTCCAAGGTTATAAAACTTTTAATAGTTATATTTATTCCTTCTCAGAATTTTAGTTTACATCTTACATGTGCACTTACACGAGTTTATTTTTATCTAGCAAATGAAATGAAGCAAAATGACAAGATCATGTGTATGTTAGAAGAACGACAGAAAAATGATATCAGAAACATAAATAAGGCTATAAATGAATTTCAGAAGAATTTTCAGAAACCAGAAACAAGACGTGAATTTGACCTGTCTGATCCACAAGCCCTGAAGAAGGACAGACCTGCTCGACTTTCAGATGATGATCCCCGATGCACTGTATCTGGCTTGCAGAAGTTTATGGGTGAAGACCTCAACTATGATCAGAGGATGAAATTTCAAAAGGAGCAGTTAAGAGAGTGGTCTCTTCAGCAACAGAGAGACTGGAAGAATGCATTAGCTGATCAAAAGTTTGCAGGTAACAAAAGAAGATAAGGTCTTAATCTTTTTCCCTCTTTTTTAAATTTTTTTTAATTGTGTATCTGACAAAACTATTAGCCTATTGTGTTGGGTTCTAACATAGCAGTATTTTAGTATATTCAGTATTCAGCTTTTAGAAATACTGCTGCAGTTTTTACTTACAAGCTCTAATGTATTCAGTAGCTCACTTAAGAAATCTATATTCCATAACATGGGATGACTGTAATATTACCTGGGTTTCATTTCTGGTTTACATCTCAGATGAGATATCGGAGCATTCTGAAAAACGATCTCTTTTGCATGCTAGGTGGTATGTTTATTTTATCAGACCAAATTGTCCAATCCTTCCTATTCTAGAGGACACAAAATAATACTAATTTTTCTTTTTTTATGTTATACTTCACATGCTTCTTCATTTGAACTTTGTCAGACAGTTAAGACTGGATAGGTTATGTAATAAACTGATTTCATGAGTCATGATAAATTCCAAAATGGAAAGCATTGGTGGTAGGATTTGGAAATAATTACATAATTCAGCTTACTGTCTGTAGCTTCTCTCTCTGCCTCTCATATTCTCTGTCTTACAGTTGCTTACTGATATGTCATATCTAGTCCATTAATATTGACAAAACTTTATTTTAATCTAATTAGATGACCTGTATGACAAGAATAGGATTGAACTTGACCAAAAGACTATGGAGCAACAGCGAAAAGAGGAAGAAAACAGGCGTGCTGTTTGTGCAGCTACTAAAGATTTCAATAGAACCCAGGTAAATTAACGTTAGGCTTGTTTGGTTTTGGTTTGATAAGTTTGGGTTTGGGTTTTGCTGTATGGTTTTGTTTTGGTTGTTTTTTTGGTTGTTCTGTTTTTGATGGTGGTGGGTTTTTGTTGGGTTAGGGTTGTTTTGTTTTTTTAATGTGGAGAGACAGAAGGAAAAAGATGTCATGGCTTAAACTCAGCTTAGAACTAAGCATCACACAGCTGCTTGCTTACCTCCACCCTCACATTGGGATGGTGTAGAGAATCTGGAGAGTGGAATTGAGATCACTCATTACTTTAGATCAAGACAGTTTAATGGATAAAGCAAAAGCCATGCACTCAAGTAAAGCAAATGAAGGAATTCATTCGCCACTTCCCATGGGCAGGCAAGTGTTCAGACATTTCCAGCACAGCAGGGCTCTGTCATGTGTAATGGTGACTTGGACCCCCAGAGCCACCTCTTCTCCAAGCTGAACAAGCCCACTCTCTCAGCCTATCCTCATGGGAGAGGTACTCCAGCCCTTAAATTATTTTTCTGGCCCTCTGGATGTGCTTCAATGGGTCCATGTCCTTCTTTTGCTGGTATTCCAGGTGAGGTCTCATTAGAGCAGACTAGAGGCGCAGGATCACCTCTCTCATCTGCTGGCCACACTTTTGATGCAGCCTGGGACACAGTTGGCCTTCTGGGCTGTAGTTGCACATTCACAGATCACAGAATATTAGGAGCTGGAGGAGACCTCGAATATCATCCAGTCCAACGCCCAGCTTTTCATCCACAATTACTCCAAAGTGCTTTTCCTCAGGGCTGCTTTCAAGCAAATAATCTTCTAACCTTTATGGATAATGGGGGCTGTCCCAACCCAGGTGCAGGACCCTGACTTGGCTTTGTTTAACCTCTNGAGAGAGAGAGAGAGAGGCTAGTCATTCAAGATTGTAAATTTTTATCATAATGTTTTTTCATATTGTGCCTGGCCTCCAAATATCAGCTGGTATTTGCTTGTGGATAAATGTGAAATTACTTTTTTTCTTACAAAACCAAACATATTTTCTCCAAATTAGTTGCTGCACGTNTCTGGCACATTAACCTCACCACTTTGAGCCATTGACGACCACCCTCTGGATAGAACCATCCAGCCAATTCCATATCCACTGAACAGTCCACCCATCAAATCCGTATCTCTCTAACTTAGAGAGAAGGCTGCTATAGAGCACCATATCAAAGGCCTTGCAAAAATCCAGATAGATGGCATCCATAGCTCTTCCCTTGTCTGCTGATGCAGTCACTCCGTTGGTCAGGCAGGACATGCCCCTAGTAAAGCCACCCTGGCTGTCTCAAATCACCTCCCTGTCCTCCATGTGCCTCAGCATAGCTTCTAGGAGGATCTGTTCCATGATCTTCCCAGGCACAGACTGAAAGGTGGGTAGTTTTCAGAGTCCTCCTTCCTGCCCTTTTAAAGATGGCTGCAATGTTTCCTTTCTTCCAGTTGCTAGGGCCTTCACCTGATGGCAATGATTTTTAAAATATTTTTTGGCACTTTGGCTTCTTCCCCGGTATTTGTGTACATGTCTCTTGGTTGTTTACTTGCATCAAAATAAGTCACAATTAAATTATCTACAGTTGCATGCTGGTTTGGGCACTTAACCATGTTCTCCACTTAGATTTATTATATATTTTTAATATATATTTTAATCTATATTTTTATATATATTTTTANTATATTATATATATATATATATAGAGAGAGAGAGAGAGAGAGGCTAGTCATTCAAGATTGTAAATTTTTATCATAATGTTTTTTCATATTGTGCCTGGCCTCCAAATATCAGCTGGTATTTGCTTGTGGATAAATGTGAAATTACTTTTTTTCTTACAAAACCAAACATATTTTCTCCAAATTAGTTGCTGCACGTGAGTTCCATGTGAATGTAAGGAAAACATTTTCCCTGTGAGGGTGACGGATCACTGGAACAGGCTGCCCAGAGAGGTTGTGGAGTCTCCTTCTCTGGAGACATTCAAGACTAATCTGGATGAGTTCCTGTGTGATTTACTCTAGGTGACCCTGCTCAGGCAGGAGTGTTGGACTAGATGATCTTTCGAGGTCTCTTCCACCTCCCAACATTCTGTGACACTGTGATGAAAGAAATGTATGCTGTTAGATTGCTGATCATAGCCAATAGGACCCTGGTCATAGTATTTACATGTGATACTGTTGGCAGCTGAATGCAAGTTGGAGAGAAGTCTGTTATGATGGGCTTTGTTGCACCCCTTAGTTAATACTCCCTCTTGAAAAAACATCAAAGCTTCACTTCTCTCCTTTCACTGAATTTAGGCTGCTGAACTAGCTGACAGAAAGAAGTTGGAAAAGTATCAAAAAATGAAAGAAGACATGGATGAAATTTCCAGCCTCCTTCAAGGAGACTTGCTTTCTGAAAACCCTGAACAAGCAGTCAGTTCCTTTGGTCGGCATCGTGTGATCACAGATCGATGGAAGGGAATGAATCACGATCAGCTGATGGCAATCCGGTACTCTCAACAGCAACAAGTTCTGGAAAAACAGGTATTCAAGCTCACATGCACATTCTGTATTCCTGGTTGTAATAATATCATAGATAGTGTTTGTAGAATAAAATATTATTGTTGGCCCTGAACATCCCATTATAAGTCTGTTTTCCATTTATCTGAATTTTACTCAAACTTTTATCACCCCAACCGGGCAGTACCTCTGAACCGGGAAATGTCAGGGAGCAGCAGGAGCAGGCTGGAGTCCTGGAGTTGGGCTGAGAGGATGGTTGCTCTGAAGCCCAGGACCAAGGGTCTTGGGCAGTCTTGGGCCATGGTCCAGCAAGGTCTTGCACAGCCTGAGAGACAGGTTTCATGGTGCAGTTTGGGACTCGCTTGCTTCATGAGCCTCCTGCAAGCGATGAGCAGGAGGGGGATGCTCCATAAGCAAGAAGAGACAGAACCTGAGAGTGGGAGCAGGGCAGGCAGGAGCAGTGTTCCCATGTTCAAGGGTATTTGAGCAAAACAGAGCAGTCTGTCTGAATCCTGCTTATACATATTTTATGGTCTTAAAAGTTCATGACTACAGTAGAACTTCCTTTCTAGCATCCCACACATCTATGAACCATGCTCTGGGGTAGAGTTACAGTAGAAAAACCTCAGTATTGCAAATAATTGCTTCTCTAAAGGTAGATGGAAGCAGGCAGACAAAATGAAGAAATCTACGCTTCCTAGGCAGTCATGAGTGCACAGGACTAGGAAGTTACTTACCTTATTCAGTGCAGAGGTTGGATTCACATAAGTTAATGAATAGCTGTTCAAATTCATTTTTTAATCCCTACAATAATTGTATGCTACACTGTGTCTTACCTACTGCTGTAATTAAAGCTGAACATTTTCTCATGTGTCCTGTGATCCTACACGCATTCATGTAGTTAAGCTGGCAGAAAATGAGCCCCATCAAGAAAAGTGAGTTTTTTGCAGGCCTGGTTTCTTGAATCAGTTCAGTGTGGTGTTAAACAAGAAGTTAGGAAGTGGTAGTATAACAAGTCCAGAGGAAAAAACAGTTTGGTTGTTTGTCTGGTGTCAGAGGCTGAGGTGGCCATATTATATGCCATACTGATGACTACTAACTTCTGACCTCAACAAGTCGCAAATCTTGGAAACAAGGACTTAAAAAAAAAATGCTGCTCTGGGTTTTTAGAGAGGCCTAACGTGTCAAAGAGAAATAGTAGTTTATTGATTAACTTCTGTCAGGCAGCAGATCCTAATTTTCTTCCTCTGTGCAGAGGTGGGAGTCTGTCTTGCTCCCTGGAAATGACAGCTTTCTTGTCTGCAATATCTTCTGCCTAATGCATGGATGTCTGCCTAGTTTGGAAGTGTTTACTTTTTCTCCCTATTTCAAGTACTACCCCTAGTGTTCAGGAAAGGCAAGCAAGTTTGTTTGGATGAATTTACCAATCAGGCTTTATATATACCATTTCTTCTTTGAACAAAGAGAAAGCAAAACATTATTTTCACTCCTGTAGAGACTAAAAGAGGAAGAGCGCAGAAGAGATGCTGAATGGGACAGGCAAAGCATACAGGCTGCAAGAGCACAGCTGATTTTAGAGCGGCATCAGCAACGACAGACTCGGGAACGCCGCCAAGCTTTAGATAATATAAATGCAGAGCTATCTCAGGAGCAGAAATCAAAGTAAGTACCAAAAGAGTTTTCTTCTTAAATAAAGCTCTTTACCATTAATATTGTTGGTTTTCAAATAGTTTTTTGCTTGTTTGTTACTTTTTAAATACTATTGTTAAAATATTTTGCTCTTTTAAAAATCAACAATTCTGCTTGTGTTGTCAGTACTATTTAAACAACCTTCAGAGAGTAGGTTATGACTGTTACTGACTTACACTTAGTAGCTGGAATTCTTCAGTGTTCCACTGATAACAGATGGTTTATATAGATAGCATAATGTAGAAAAAATAAAATGAACTTTGTAGAAAACTATATTATTAGGTGTAAACCAGTATATGTTTCTTAAATTTTCCTTAGTTCTCTGAAACAAAAAAAAGGATGGGTATCTAGTGACTTCAGTAGAACTACCAGTTTCTGATAACTCAGGGTTAAGGTAGTGGTGCAAGTAGAGCTTTTCCATTACGTGTGACAAAACTAGATGATTCTTTAGCTAACTACTGGATGGATATGACTTGGTGGGCAGGTCTTGCATCTACTTGTAACAGGGAAAAAGGGAAGATAATAGGTGAAGGGGAAAAAAATCAAACCAGGTGATTTAGTTTGCTAGTCTTCCAGTCTTCATTTTCTTTTTTTTTTCTTTATTTTATTATGCATGCATACTTACATTTTGCAAAAGAATTTCCAGTACCTAATGCTTTCCTATTATGAAAGCAATAGCTCAGAACTGTGTCAATCTAGGTTTTTTATATGAAATTCACATTTTATATGAAATGTGAAATTTTTTGGAAGTCTATTTGAAGATGAAAAAACTTGATATATTGAGACATGGCATATATTTGGGAGAAAAAGATCTAGTTATATTTAATTCCATTTCTAATAATTCTGAATTTGAGTGTTTAGGTCTTCTATTTCTTAAGGTTTCTCTGGTTACTTCAGTATTATAATAAGAAAGCATTTACTAACTGCATTTTTTATTTATTCTTAGGAACATTTATCTTAAAGAAGAAGAATATTCAAATTTTCCAACAGATGAGTATTATGCACAGTTTAATACAACCAGCCGATGACATTCCGGATACAGCAACCTCAAATATTCAGAAGTATGTAGACATTAAAATTTTTAATTGAGGAATCCCATGTGTAGTTATTTTTATTTGTTCCTTACCCAGTGTGCTCAAAGTAAACAACAGTCCACTAGACCACATCTGCTCTAAGAAGAGGAAGATGCAATATCTTTTAAATGTGATTGTTTTTCTAAATGGTACTAGTAGATTCAGTAGAGGGTTGTTTGACTATTGTGTCTCAGGCTTAACTGTAATATTTACATTATCTATGCCTTTAGAAATAAATTTCTGGAAAGGAATCACAAATTAAAATGTAATGCTACTTAACGCACTTTGGTCAGAGGGCATTGCTGTCTGATTACAGATCACAGGTGATGCACGCTTAGTAGAGTTTGTAGGAGTAAAGAGAGGTGACAAGAGAAGAAAGTTTTGTGTTTGGGACTTTTTGGGGTTTCTTTGTGGATTTTTTTATTTTTAAGGAAAAAAAAAGTACACAAAAGCAAGCAAAGAGGAAGAAATGGAGAAGCTGGTTAAAAGGTATTGCTTTTATTTCTTAAATAATAGGAATAAGAAGAGAATATGTGTATACTTACTGAGGTGATTATAGCAATGAGGCATGACCCAGAAGTGGAATCTGTAACAGTAAATGGGGGAAAAGTACAGGAGACAGTATTCTGTCCTGTTTTTCATCTGGGATAGAGTTGATTTTCCCAAGAAACTGGGAGAGGACAACTGACCCAAAGGGATTATGACATGGAGCTCAGTATATAAAGGGAGCTAGCCAGGGAGGAGAAGCTGCTGCTGGGTAACGGGCTGGACATTGGGTCAGGTGAACAAATTGCATTGTACCACTCCCTTTGTATATTCTTTTATTAGTCTTGTTGCTATTTTCCTCTTTCTTTGCTGTCCCAGTAAACTATCTTTAGCCCAGCCCACCAATTTTACCTTTTCCTTCAGGTTCTCTTCCCAACCGACCAGACCAGCCAGGGGGATGGGGGTGGGGGCTGTGAGTGAGCAGCCATGTGGTGCTTTTAGCCAGCCAACATGACGTATTTGTACGTATGTCATCATTCATTAGAAATAACAGAGTAAATGTAAGGGCAGTGTGCTTCTAAAGGAGCGTGTGGGGAGAGTTTCCAGATGTGATTGAAGGGGGAGGTGTTGAGTAGTGCAGGGAAGTGCCAAAGAAAATCAGGGAGAAGAATCTCAGCTTGTGCAAGGTAATTTAGGGAAAGAGTTTTCTTCCTCTCCTTCTGGTTACATAATTGACCTAGCAATGGACTAGTCCATGATATTTGAAAAATGGGCAAGTGAAGCACATGAGAAGATAACACAGAGAAACAGTGTAAGAAACCAACTGCACAAGAGAAACTGATGATGGAGATACCCAGAAGTGAAAGAAATGACATACAGATGACTGGAAAGAGGGTTATAAGACTTAATGATGTAAAACAGAAGAAAGAATAAGAGAGAGAACCAGAAATTCAGCTAAATGCCCAAGACCCAAGAGAGAATGTGAATCCTTAATTAAAATAGAGATCTTTCTTGAAAGGGGACTTTTCACATAGGTCTGTTTGCTCAGCTGAATTAGTGGCTCTTGGGGAATCAGCCTTATATGAATAATTACTGTTTTGAACCAGGCAATAACAACAGAAGTTTGGAAAACACGATCACATCATTCCCTGTAGATGGAGGAAAGAAAGAAAATCAAATCAGGAGAATATAAAAAATTGATGAAGTGTCTTGGGACTGGGTAACCCACAACAAAAAGATATGTCTCCATTTTAGTTATTAATACAACTGGAACTAATTGCAGTATGAATAGAAACTTGGTAGAAAAACAGTGGGGCTGAAAAATCAGAACTCAGGAATGTGTTCTTCGGAAAGGTTGAAAGACAAGGCTGAGAGAGGATCACACTTGCACCATTAATGATGAGCTGGACTGCAAAGAAGTAAGAAAAAGGGATGCTCTTCAAGAAACTGTAATGTGACAGCATTTGGACATTCATTTATTTTTCAGGCTGGGCTGCACACATGGCTGGATGTCTTTGTAGTATTACCAGATACTGTATTAAATTGACAACCTCAGGAGTGATGGTACATAGAATAGAAAGCCTATCAAAGGGACTAGGAGGATCAAATATTAGGTTATCTATAGTAGCTTTCATTTAACTAAAACTAGTTTTGATCTGTGTTAAATATTTATGACTGACTTTTTTTTTTGTTTAGACTAAAGTTTTAGTTACCCAACAGAAAAATTAATAAAGTGTTGAAAAGTTCATGAAGTTGTCTTCGTTTGTCCAACTGATGTGAATAGATGTTTACAGTCTTTACAGCAGATGTACAGTTTTAACTAAAAGATGCTGGAACCACTCAGATGATAGTTGAGCTTCCTTAAGGAAGGACTATTTGATTAAAACCTTTTTCTATTTTCCTCCATTTGCCTGAAAACATTTTATATGAAGTTGCAAAAAGAAAAGATTTCCGTTATACTGTGAATATTTTTTTTTCTTTAGGTAGAAATTGAAATAAGAAGACTCTGATGATTCAATTATTGGGTAGGATCAGGCATCACTAAATTCCCTGGAAAATTTTGAGTGCCATTAATCATATATGTGAGAATAACTATGCTGTGGTCTACCTGCTTCAGAATGCAAAACCTGGAATTTATTTTAGATCTCAAAGAAGCATAATCGAATTGTAGAGAACATTCTTAATGTAACATAAAAAAGCTCCGATGATTTGTTGATATTTTATACCAAATTTTTTTGCATTGAAACGGTCTGTTTTCAGTAAGCAAATCTGAATTTGATAGTTGATAATAAGGTGATAAGGGTCGAGGTGCAGGAACTTCTTGAACCTGTGTCGCCACACAACAAACAACATGTGGACTCATTGCTTTTAGTTTTGCTGTAAGTAATATTCATGTATCAAAAAAGAAGACTGGATTTAGGGATGAGCATAAACAGGCAGATGAAGGGATGAAGAGTGAAGAGGTATTGATTTACATGCACCTTGGAATCACACAAATCCATGATACTGTTGACCAAGAATTTGGATTTTCTGTATCCTAAATCTGGAGGAAAGCTCTGACCCTAGGCAATTATTGGTTGGTGGAAAACGTTCTTGTGACAGTGGTTTTGGATATGTTTGTAGCTCTTTAATGTTTTAACTGGATTGGTATAAATCTTTCTGTGGTTCAGCAGAAAACAAACTAGCTAATTATTTATGTGCATGAGATGTATCTCACTGTTTGTGACATAGTGCAAAGTACATAGTTAAATCTTTTGAAATTACCGTTGTAATTAAAAGTTATATGTCCAAATGCATTTGAAATTCTCTGCATGGTTACCCTTCTTCCATTCTTTTCCTGTAGAGGGACTAAGAAATGTGATCAAATGAGTCCATAATCCAACTAAGTTATTGTCTTCTCTGCAATAGCAGAATATGACGTTTCTAGCAAACTGTCCCAGGGACTTTCAGAGCTGTAGGTGGTTGTTATTACATTTATTAACCGATAGTAAAGTCTAAAGCTTTTTGAATCCATGTACATTTATCATCCAGAATTTACTGTTGCAGACTCCATACTGTTTGCTTGTTTTTGAACCTGACACTTTCAAACTTCGTTTGGTGCTTGTTTAATCTTTTTATGAAAATATTTTTAAAGGGGAACAGCTGTTCCCTCTGTTCCTTACAGGTTTTTAGACCTATTTCACATCCCTGTTTTTCAAGGCGGAAGAATCCCTAGTTGGTTCAGTTATTTCTCATTAAAAAGCTGTCACAAAGATTCCCATTCCTTGTTACTTGATTCTGTACTTTTCAAATTTATGCTATGTAAACCTTTTGAGGTGAGGGCATCAGAAGATCATGTAATAATAACATTTTCTGTTTTATTCTGTATTTTCCATAGCATATATAGATGTGTATTTTTAGATCTTCTATTTTATTCTCCTTGCTATTATTGAGCACTGAGATGCGTTTTGGAACAACTCTATACTGTAGCTCAGAGATCTTTTTCCTCACGAGTATCAGCCAGCTCAAGCCCACCAAAGAACATAAAATAGGGCTGCGGTGGATTGTGGTGGTTTTCAGGTTTGTTTGTTTGAGGTTTTTTTTTTTTTATGTATCACTTTTGGGTTTTTCTTTGTCACCTCTCACTTTTTCTCATGCACTTCTCACCATCGCAGTCACATTACCTTGTTTTTTTCAGTATGTTGAATAGCATTTTTTCCTAGAACAAGTAAGGGCTTGTGGGACTCAGTTATTTTCTTTCAAAGTAGACCATTCATTCTTAGCAGCCTGTTACTGCTCATTTTGGTACACTGTTCTGTAATCTCAGTAATCAACATAAATGGCTTGAGACATCTAACAATATGTTCTACATCATAAAGGATTCTGGTTTGGAAACCACTACTGTCCTCCACCACAAACACAAAAAACATAAACCTGTTTGCAATGACCTTATTTCTTCTGACCACTCCTCTCATAAAGATCTACAGGCTTCTCTTTCAGATTTACCTGCTACAGAGTTATCAAATTAATAAAAATCTTATGCCTTTAGAGACCCTTAATATTTTTTTTTCTCTGTGTTACTAAGTTTTACATTTCACTTGCCAGAATTTGGGATATTTTTCCATTGCTTCTGACACCAGCTGTTTTATGTAAGATGGCATCCTTGACAGAGTTTATTGCCTAATGATGCTTAAGAAACTTTTGTTCTCTCTAAGGTCTTGATAAAGTTTGATTTTCTTTAGTTTTAATATGTTAATAGTTATTATCTAGGAATTTTCATAATTTCTAGCAAATTAATTTAAAAGATCATATTGTTAAAATGTATTTCCATTGGTTTTATTTTACTCTATAAGTGAGAGAGGCAAAATAAGTGAAAAAAATCCCAAACCCTCCACCTCTTATCCTAATGCTTGTGGGCAGTTTATTTTTTAAAAGGATACATCAATTTCCAGTTTTATTAGTTAATTAAAATTTAAAGAAAAACAAACCTGCTGTTTTATTTGCTATTTTATAAGAAGAGATGTCTGACTTACTATGTTGTGATAATATAAAGCCATCTCTTTTTTCCAACTTGTAAAATTCAGAAAACCCTACTAAGACTCTTGAGTATATTAGTGAGCTTTGGATCAAAGTGAGTAAGCAAGGTTCAGCTCTCCTTTGTTCAAAAATCAGAAATAACTGCAATTACATATCACTGTAGCTAATGAAAGACACCATTGAAGTAAAATTTAATACGTCTGTCAAAGAGTGTTTGCATGTTTCAGAAAAAGTTGTTCAAATTGTATCTCCAATTTAATAAAAACATGCTCAGAAGCAAAGCCAATTTTCAGTTAAAAAACCCAAGAGAACATCATAAATCCCAAAAGAGTAAACAGACCTTATGAAATCCTTTTGTAGCATTATTCTGGCTCAAGTCTGACCCCTCACTAGTTTTTTTTTCATGTGTTGACGTGAGAAAAATGAACTTCTGAATTGAACTAACCAGAATTAAACCTATTTTATTACTAAATACTGTGTTTGGTTGGCTATGTGAGATTCTATTTATATAATTACAAGTCATTAAATTCTATATGAATAGAAGAAATGTCTGCTTGAAGAATGCAAATCTTCATATGTAAAATTGGTATATTAATATATTGAAAGTTCACTTACTAATTTGCCACTGCTAACTTTGGCAAGTTGAATGAGCAAGTAGTGAAGACTCTAGTAATAAAGATTATTTCTGCTCTTGTAAACCTCGCTGTTTCAAATACTAAAATTCAATGATAGAATGAGAAGCATTCTGTTTCATGTTTCTGTGAGGATCTTGCTATTTCTTTTTTTCAAATGATTTTTTTTAGAACACTTTCTCAGAACTTTAGCTCCTTGTCTTAAACTGAGGGTATATATAATTCAGAGGACGTTAGACTCAGAGCTTGTCAGTGTAGACAGGTATGTTACATAATCACAAATTTAAATTCCAAATCAACAAGGCAAACAAGTCATAGACAAAGAGACATAGATTTTTAAATTGGAAAAAAGTTACTGAATGGGGGAAAAAATCCATTCCTGAATGGATAAACTATGTTTCTAAGATTTCCTGGTTTTCCAGCTGCGAGGGCAAAGTTTTAGTTTTATTTGCACCTTTTAGAGATACATTAAGTATTTTCTTGTCTAATGTTACTTTTGTAATGCCAGTAAACAAATAAAAGCACTTCATGAGGAAAGTCAGGTCAATTCTGTTTTTTCTACTGTAATTTTACTGGCTTTTGTTTCTCATATACTTCCATATTTCTTTCTTAAGATGGTGTGTTTGTTCCTAATCCCAGCAACAAAACTATACTTCAGGTTCTTGCTCTGTGTGAATTAGAGACATTTAATATTAAGTCCGTTACAGCAAATTGTACATATTTTTTCAGTCATACTGTGTCACAATTATTAATGGAGTGAAATGTCTTTCAGATAACAGCACATGGAACCAGGAAAATGTTAATATATAACAGGTATTCTACTCAATTAAAAGCTGATGCTATACTCAGAATATGAGATTATTTAATCAGGATAGATATTGCTTCTTGGAAGCGGAGCTTTATCTAAGTAGGTATTTATTTAAGGGTTTGTTTAGCTTATTTGTTTTTAGTTAACTATATTGAATAGATTATTGCTACTGTTCTCTGAGTTTCTGTTGGTACAGATACATATTTACGTCTGTCTTTGCATGAACCAATATTTTGTTTTGTCTTTAGCATACTATGTTGGGTTAAATACTTCAAATAGACCATCCTATTCTTTTGTAGATTTAGTGCAAGAGGACAATTCTAGATTTATTTAATAATGAGGACTGCACTGCACGGCCAGACACTTATACCTGATTGTATGTGCTACCTGCATTTCTTACAGTCAGCTTCAGAAAGATAATCTGTACTGGAGTTTAAAGCCATAGTTCTTGAAAAACTACAGCTGGAGAATTGATCAAATTATATACAGGAGACTCATCATGAAAAGTGAGTGCTATATGAATACATATATTTGTCCCAGTCCTAGAGAAGTACCAGTAGTTATTTCACTGATATATAAAGAATGATGTATGTGCATGAGTATTTCCCAGTTAGGAGGACATTACAGTTACATTTTTTTCTTGCTTATTGATAGATGCTTTAACTGAGAAATGTAGTGCTCCTTAGCAAAATTACAGTGAACTCTGACCCTGAGAAATCTAATTCCTGTGGTTTCTTATTAGCAATACTAACTCTTCATAGAAGAAACCACAAAAACGTTGTCTGTAGAAGAAACCACAGAAAAGAAACAGCTGTCACTAGACGTCATAGTAGAAATTGCACAACTGCAGTTAACACAGCAAAAAAATTACACATGCTAAGCTCCTAAAACATTGTATCCCTAGAAAAGATGGATAAAGGCTAGTCATTCTTTTATAATAATATATGAGCTAATCTAATTATGGCATTTTGCAATAATACAAGGGTGGAAATACTGAGGATCCAAATACATCATCAACCCACCAACTTGATACAAAACAGTGCTCCAATATGTTCTTCAGCATTCTTAACAGAATATTTGCTATTGCACTGCTGGTGTTTGAAATATGGAAAAAAAAAAAAGACTCTTGTAAGTACTAGCTCTCTAACACAGCACATAAAAATGAAAAGTATTTAACTTTAACAAAGCTCAAAGTTTTCTGTGACTTCTTTCCATCAATACAATTTAACAGTTAACTCATACCAATTCTTTACTTGAAAATGCTAGGAAGGAAGTGAGAATTGGAAAAAAACTGCGTTTGCAGAAAAAAAATGACAAAAAGGAACAGCCTACTACATAATGATACTTCCATTTTTAAAACTGGAACATGTCACTGGTAATATTAAAATATTAGTTCCTATTTTAATGCTGTCACTGGCAATTAAGTGATGAAGCATTAAAACATAGATTTCATCACAGTTGATTAAACTACTTGAAACAAGTGGTACTGCTCTAGAATCAGTGTAAGCAAGGGAATGAGTGAAAATATTGATGAGAAAACAATAAAGCTGGTGAAGAATTTAGTATTGTAGTAGACGAGAAAACTCAGTTACAAGAAATTTCACAGACACATAATAATTGAGTTAGATTATTTAACCCATTCGCTACCCAGTGAGCAATCTCCAGCCAACCATCTATCTGGAAAATGCTGTCATATCAGAGGCAGAAGGATCCATGATCATTTCCCAGGTTCATGCTCCTCGTGTGGTAACAGCAAGTTTGAAGCAATGTAAAGTTGGAGTTGTGAATTCTTGGGAGATCTGAGTATCCCTTCATCTGTAGTTCACAGAATCACAGAATCATAAGGTTGGAAAAGACCTTTAAGATCACTGAGTCCAACCATACCTGTCCTCTCCTAAACCATATCCCTGAGCTCCTCATCTACCTGTCTGTTAAATACACCCAGGGATGGGGACTCAACCACCTCCCCGGGCAGCCTGTGCCACATCCCAACAAGTCTTTCGGTGAAGAATTTCTTCCTAACATCTAATCTGAACCTGCCCTGGTGCAGCTTGAGGCCATTTCCCCTTGTCCTATTAAATGTCACTTGGCAGAAGAGACCATCCACCACCTCTCTACAGCCTCCTTTCAGGTAACTGCAGGCAGTGATTAGGTCTCCCCTCAGCCTCCTCTTCTCCAGACTAAACACCTCCAGCTCCCTCAGCCACTCCTCACAATGTTTGTTCTCTAGACCCTTCACCAGCCTGGTTGTCCTCCTCTGGACCTGCTCCAGGATCTCAATATCCTTGCAGTGAGAGGCCCAGAACTGAACACAGTATTCGAGGTGCAGCCTCACCAGTGCCAAGTACAGGGGCACAATCACCTCCCTAGACCTGCTGGCCACGCTGTTTCTGATACAAGCCAGGATGCCATTGGCCTTCTTGGCCACCTGGGCACACTGCTGGCTCATATACCATCTGCAGTCAACCAACACCCCTGGGTCCTTCTGTCCAGCCACTCTTCCCCAATCCTGTAGCACTGCAGGGGGTTGTTATATCCCAGGTGCTGGACTCTGCATTTGGCCTTATTAAACCTCCAAGCCCAGCTCATAGATCTGAGTAGTGAGTCTACACTCGGGAGAATGTAGATTACAGTGGATAATTTTTTTAGTTTACCACTGTATATATATGAGTGTGCAATGTGTAAGTGGAAATACATGCACATAAATGAAAGTGCACTTGTCAAAGCCATCTGGTTTACTACTGCTGATTTAAAAAAAAAAAATTAAAATAATGAATTAAAAAAAACCCCAAACTTGCCCCTGGAAGGATGGTCAGCAAGGGAGTTCATTCCAACAGAGATCATAAACTTTTTTTCTACAAAGAAACTTTTTCATTGAATGCCTAAATGACTGATGAAGCAGAGATTCTGCCAAGGCTAGCCAAGTGTTATGCAGCTGGTGTAGAGCTGGGAAATAGCTTATTTCATCAAGGAACTGAATTAAGGCAGAGTCTAAAGGCTCTTAACTTTTTGAGATTTTTGTGGGGTGTATAACAGTTCATAACAATTTGAGAGCATTAGTTATGTATATTTCGAAAGAGTTCTGATGTATAAGGATGTATACTTAAAAGGTATATAATAGGCAAAAAACCTAACCTCTGAATGGAAACAAAATTTCATCCCATATCTCATTGCTTTTTGGTTTGTTGTGCCTTTCCCCTCCTCCCAATAAACTATATAAGGCCATCAGTAGTAGGTATATTTTCTATAAACAGAAAGGAGATGACATTACTAGAACCTCATTTCTTAAATAGTCCATAACAAATGATGGAAGAAAACATTAAGAATTAAAGACACAAAAAGAGGGAAAAGGCAGTAAACTCTTCTTTCCAAACAATGTTGCATTATAAGATTTGCAAAGAATAGGAAACAGATCTAAACAATCAAGAAATGGCAATGCAAGAATTTATGTTTTTTAAACAGATCTGAAATGAAAAGGAAATGAAAAATCTCTTAAAGCTTTCAAATAGCCATCAAGTTAACATAAACACTAATATTGTTCATAGGAAAATGTTTCTGTTACATAGTGTATGCTTTCAATCTAAAAGCTGAACACTTCTTCCTCATTTTAAAGGTATTTGCTTACTGCACATCTTTATTTGGCAAAGTTGTGTGTGGACATGAAAAATATATATAAGGAATTTGTGTTTCCTGAAAAATACTGACACACAACATGGAGTTAACAAAACAGAAAGTTTTATTTCATTCCTACTTGCCCCACAGTCTAGGATGACAAGCTGTTGTTGCCATCTCATGTAACTGTACTTTTCTGAAACATGATGAGGTATAAGTTTGCACATACAAGGGTTAGTGGAAAGGATCGCCTCAGACAAGCAAAAACAGGTTTCATGCAAGTTAATTAAATAATCTATGTTTTCAGATATCTAACCAAGAAACAGAATGAAAAAAATAGAAAAATAAGTAATAATTGATGAAAAATCAGAAACAGAAAAGCATGAGTCTATGAAAATTTGAGTTAATTATCAAAGAAAATATTAATATTTCTAATTTTTTTCACTTTTGAGCCTCTGAGAGGTAATTTATGACCAAAATAGAGCAGAGATCGCTGAGATTCTGGTGGTGATTTTGGATGGACACTTTACTGCAGCCATAGTTTGAAAGTGAAATACTGTAAAACTATGTGAGCACCCTCCTGAAATATGAGAAGCAGCATGTACCAAGCTCAAGACAACAGAAGGCTAACGTTTCTGTAACTTCACTTTCACTCTGAAATAAGTCTGTCCCTGTTATTCTGTGTTTATAATTGATTTGTTAGTATTTTGCAAAGTTGTCATGGTTTACAAGGATCAGTTACAAACTTTTTCTTGCTCATTCCTGATTTAATTGTTTATATCCATCAGTTTGACAAGAAATTACGTGTTCTGCACAGTTTTAGTTGACACAGAAGGACACTTGAGAGACTTACTCCTCTTACAGTCTGGATACTTTCCTGAGGCATTGACCAGAAATCTTCAAGTTTCTTCCTGCATAATTATATTCAAGATCCAGGTTGGATAGAGATGGAAGAATCACAGACTGCCAAATGGGCATGTATTTCAAGTTGCATTCAACGTGGGAATTAATTAAGTGCAAAATTTGAATAGTGTAGAAAAAGGGAGGATCTTGCAGCAACGTTCTCCTGACTTGCAATTTTGCTTCCTCTTGATAAAGCTCACATTTTAAATTGTATATCTTTAGGAAGCAAAGGATTTTGCATTCTCTCTTAAGACAAAAGTCCTTGGCATTTTATGTCTGGAATACAGCAACAGTTTTAAAATTAGCCTGTCTGTAAATAAGCTACAGAACTGTGAAATGATTCAGTCTATAAGCAAATGCATCAGAGTGGAGAAAAAAAAAAAAAAGCCTATGTTAGTAAGGCTGAAAAGATTTTAAAGGAGCAATACATGTCTCTCTTCTGGAGATGTGATTTGTACTAAAAAGAATATATTTTGAATTTCTGTTGCATAAAACCCAGGTGCCCTGAAGTTACTAATCTATATCTCAACACACCAAGTGCTTGGGGAAAAAAACGTCCTCTGCCTCCTTCTTCAGTGCCTTAGTAAGTGCTAGAAGACTCCTTTATCTTCATATTTCTGTACAAAGATCAGCTAACAAACAATAAAATCATAATAAGTTTGGCCAACTCTCTTGGTTATGGCCAGTCAGAACTAGCTCCCCCAAGCAGCCAGCACAGGTGAGCTGAGTTGGCCAGAGCTGACTCCCCCAAGCAGCCAGCACAGGTGAGCTGAGTTGGCCGGGGCTGTTTCCACACCACCTGATATCAATCCAACCCCATAAAAGGGGCTGGTGGGGCAGATGTAGGGGTTGGGTCTAGAGGTTGGTGAGTTGGGACAGTGGTCTTTGTTGGCTTCTCCTGGGTAGGTAAAGTGCTTTGTGTTATTACTGTGTGTGTCTGTTATTGTCCCTTTCTCAAAGTACTTGTTGGTAAACTGTCTTTATCCCAACCGATGGGGCTTGGTCTGCTTTTTTTCCTTGCTAAAAGGAGTGATTGAGTACTTTGTTGTGCTTAGCCTCTGCCTGGGGCTGAACCACAACACCAGTACAGCAAGTAATGTCTCTATAGAGCAGATTTGTTGTGTTATTGTGGAGAGAACACAAGGTAGACAATATGGGCACCATGACTCTTCAAGTCTTAATTCCACAGGAAACAAGCAAGTTACAGTGACCTATGGATGTAAGGCAAATATATCTTCTCTAGCTCAGGTCTCTTAAGACATGTTAGGAATGGCTTTTTGCCACATAGAATGCTTCACTAGTAAAGTCAGAAAGCAGCATGATAATACATTGAATCCAGTGAAAGACAATGCATACTATAAATAATGACACCTATCAAGTGGAGTTTGTAGCCATCAAAGAAAAAAATGCTGAGACAAGTGTAGACTCATGGGGTAAGTCGATAGCTGGTTTGATACTGTCCCAGAAAACCAAGCAAATTAAGAAATTATGTAACTCAGTAGCATATGATAAAATACTTTATGCTTTGCTCTGATTGTCTTCTGTCAAAAAACTCTAGGAAGAGAGGCATTTTGGAGATAACAAACAAAAGTATTTGAATCTCATAAAAAGTTTGTGGAGTAGTTCAGAATAGTGGAGACAGCTTGCATTTCCTTTGTGTGCCCAGCATTTCATGTCTGACCATGTCTGAGCATTCTTTAGGCTTTCTCCACTTTCGTTTCAGTCTGCAAAATGAGAATAGCTTGGTAGCAACTAACACAAACAAATATTTAGATTAGATTAGATCTGTCAAATCATAAGATTAAATAATTTCATTAAATGACAGTGTATGGACTAGAATGAGATAAATACACTGAAGATTTTTATGTGACCATAGAAAGATATAAAAACATGTGAGATACATTGAGAGGTGCAGTGGACTTCAAGTTGTATCGGGCAACTGGTAGGCACAAATATTTCAGCCAATATGCATGTACATTGAGTTGTTGCAATTCTCATATTATTTAGACTTACTGTAGTTCTCGGCAGCATCCTCTCATGTTTCTAGAGACTCACCTAACTGCCTTCTGTGCCATGTGATAACACAATCTGCTTGAAATGCAGCCAACCTTGAAAGCAGAGTAGTTACATTTGTACAGAAATGCGATCTAAATCAGCCCTGTTTTGGGGTAGTTCAGGTATCACCACTCACTCAACCTTTCTAAAAATATTACAACAGAGAACACAAAGTGAATGTGATATCTTTCTTCTTCTCTGATAATGTAAGATGGAAGGCAATGAAAATGGAAGGCAATGTGTTTAAAATTGTAGAAGGAAATGTTTGAATGCAACACATAATGTAATGAAATAGAATGTATCTTAGGACAGTTTAATAAAAGATAAAATAATTTGTGATTAATGAGAATCTACTGACCTACTTTGGTCATGGTGTTGAAACGATGTAAACCTTTGATTCTCAGGGCTTAAGCCAACAATTAAGACCATCTGATAAATAACTAAAGCACATTAAAAACATGCACAGTTTCATTCAAGGCAATCGAACTATTCATGCTTAAAGGTGGTATACACAGAAGTGCTTTACTGGCTCAGGAGCTAATAGCTCAGTGGTAGAAAGGTAATAGAGCTATAGACAGGTGTCGGAAAAGAAGATGCTGGGAGACCGAAGGTAGTGAGCTACCTTTTATTTCAAAGGGTTTTTAATATGTCTTTTACTTTCCTCTAAAACAAATAGTGTAAGTTCCTGTCAAAGGCAGGCTATTACAACAGATGGACAACTGGTCTGATTCCATAGGTAGGCCATGTTCTCATATTTTACTTTTAACAGTTTTTCAGTGTTTGTTTTGTTTTTCCTTTTTCTGCAATGCATGGAGGAAAAAATCATGAGCAATGTCTTCTTCATGGTCTGTTTGACCCTTCTAAAAACAGAAGAGATGTAGGCACTAGGAAGTCTAAATTATTAGAAATGTACATACTAGGAAAAGACAGTGGAGATTACCTTTTTTAAACAACATATAGCATCCAGGGTTTTTTAAGTAGACAGGAAAATCATTCCGTTCTTCAGCAGTGATGTCACTAAGCTCATAGCCCAAATGGTGTTCTCATTCTTGGCAAGTAAGGTTAAACAAAGAATATATGGTTTTAAAATGCTGCTCAGAATCAGTTAAAAGCATTTATGCAAACAAAAGCTGTTGTTGTGTCTAGAAACTGTTGTTTATCTTTAGAATGGAGCCATGTTAATAGTTTTAATATGCTAAAATGTGAGGTTCTATTTGCTCAGAATAATCAAATTCTGATCATCTGACTAAATAGCACTGTCGTGCTGTGATCTAAATTAGGACTATGTGAAAGAGATTTGAATGCTGAAGCTTCAGGCCCCAAGTTGTGCCCAAATTAGATACTATACAATTATTTTTTTATTCTTATTTTCCATGGAAAATATAGTTGTGTTCTCAAGATTTAGCTGTATTTTCTTGAATGTCTAGGGGAAAATAGAATACAAATAGTAGTTGTTATGCTGCATCAATACACAGGTTTACTGATATGATGAAACAAATGTCTTTCTTGTCTGGAATAATGGAGATGTATGTTAAATAGACATTGTGAGTTTGGGTCAAAGTGATTAAAGTCATAGAATCACAGAATTGCTTAGGTTGGATAAGGCTTTTAAGATCATTAAGTCAAATCATTAACCTAGCACTGCCAAGCCCACCACTTAACCATATGCCTAAGTGCTACTTCTCCATGTCTTTTAAATACCTTTAGGAATAGTGGCTCAACCAGTTCCCTGGGCAGCCTGTTCCGGTGCTTGACAACTCTTTCAGTGAAGAAAATATTCCTGTTATCCAATCTAAACCTGGCATAACTTGAGACCATTTCCTCTCCTCCTGTAGCTTGGGAGAAGAGACCAACATCCACCTGGCTACAACCTCCTTTGAGGTAGTTGTGGAGAGTGATAAGGTCTCCCCACCTCAGCCTCTTTTTCTCTAGGCTAAACAACCACAGTGCTCTCAGCCACCCCTCATGAGATTTGTGCTCTAGACCCTTCACATGCTTTCTTGCCCTTCTTTGGACATATTTGAGCATGTCAATGTCTTTCCTGTGGTGAGGGGCCCAAAACTGAACAAATTACTTGAGGTGTGGCTTCACCAGTGCCAAGTACAGGGGGACAATCCCTTCCCTAGTCCCACTGGCCACACTATTTCTGATCCAAGCTATAATGCTGTTGGCCTTCTTGGCTACCTGGGCGCATTGCTGGCTCACGTTCATCCAGATGTTAACCAACACACTCAGATCCTTTTCTGCTGGGCACATTTCAAGCCCCTTTTCCCAAGGCCTGTAATATTTTGTGCACTTGTGACCCAAGTGCAGGACTCTGCACTGAGCCTTGTTGAACTGTATGCGCTTGGCCTTGTCCCATCAACCCAGCCTATCCAGATCCCTCTGTAGAGCCTTCCTGTCCTCAAGCAGATCAACAATCCTGTCCAACTTGCTTTTGTCTGCAGACTGAGGGAGTACTCAGTCCCCTCATCTAGATAATTGATAAAGGCATTAAACAGAACAGATAAAGATATTAAACAGCAGTCAGTAGTGGAACTTGGTGCTTTTGGTGTCCTCTCTTTTCTGAGGAGTGCTTATAATTGAAATATATGATGGAATTATATAGTTATATATATGGAAAATATAGTTATATTCATTGTGCAGTACATAAACAAGTACTGAAAATTTTGAGTAGTATTTCTAATATTAGATGCATATACACAAGTAGTTATGAAATATAATGAACAGTGTAGTATTGTGACAATTTATTTGACTGTTGACATGATTTTTCCTTTTTAGCTTTTCTGGTTTTACCTACACAATTTTATTTCTTTTAAAATCACCAGTATATTGTGCCCATTATCCTTTTGTTCTTGGGATGGAAGTCATTCTCATGAGGATGACAGCACTGGAACACGTCCAGAGTAGTTGTTGTGTCTCCACCTTTGGAGATATTCAAAAGCTGTATGGACAGGGTTCTTGGCAATCATCTCTAGGTGGCCCTGCTTTGATTTAGGGAGTCTCCAGATAGACTCCAGAGGTCACTTCCAACCATAACCATTCTGTGATTTTTTTATTTAATTTATTGCCTTTAAAAAGGCATGGAATATTTCTGTTGCTGTTTAGATGAAAAATTCTGTTTATGCTAGTGTTCACAGCCATCTTTGTAAAGATACTCAGCATGTCACAGTGAAAAGCTTTTGAAGCTTCTAATGCAGAAGAGTTAATGAGGTTCTCAACTTGCTTCACTGTCCTTCAGGAAGAAAGGGGGTAAATGACTCTACTGTACTCAATGTATCTCTAGTTGGGACCTGATAAGGACTGAGAAAAAGAACAAGGAAACAGATGGGTGAAACCAGACATTATATGATATTCTAGCCCTACAAAGATTTAGCAAATGAGAGTAAGAATACAGGAAATAATCTACAGGTCTCCTTTTGGGAGAAAAAAAATGTGAAATGATTGTCTGTGTGTCGTTTTATTGGGATGGCTTACCTAATAAGTTGGCATTCCTTAGTCTATTTCAGTCCTATATGACAGAATGGCGAAGGACTCAGAAGTTCCTATAAGTCAGAATGTAGATAATGGAAACGTGTTCGTGTTCATTAAATGTCTAGTTGAAGAAAAAGCCTGTGGTTTTATTGATGACAAAAAAAAGCCTACATGGTTGAAGAAATTAAGATTTTTTTTTTTTAAATCCCACAGGAAACACTCAAGTGGAATTTGTATCTTTTTAAACATCTCCTTCAAATAATGACAGGAAAAAAATCAGGAACCAAGTGTTATTAGTATTGATATTTTACCATTTTTCCTGGGCTAGGTAAATATTAAGACAGGTTGTCATGATAAGAAAACAAGAAAGGAAGTAGAAGATGGGAAGAGAAAAGAAATTGCAGTGCCACAAAGTAGATTTTTTTTTTACTTTTAAAAGTGCATCTAAGTATCTAAACCATCTTTTCATCTCAGTATCATTGTGACATTCAGTGGAACAAGGAAGGAACATATGTATGTTAGTTATGAACCATAATGTTGTAAAGCACAACTTACATATATCCTTTGGATAACTATAATTATCAAGGCAAGTAAAACAGTATAAGCTGTTTCTAAAGTAATATATAAGCAAAATAGATTATTAGTTTCCATAGGCCAGTTTCTCATTGCTTTCACGTTTTTCTTAGTCTCAAAAGGTCTTGGACAAAGGAGAGAAGGGAAATACATAAAATAATAAAAATATAGGAGAGGAAAAAAAGATAAAAATAAAAAAGCAAAGGAAAAAAATTAAATTAATACTATAATAAAAGTAACAGCTATCCATAATGAGTCCAGCCTTATCCATACATGAAGCTCAGAAATGATACATTCTCGGTAGTTGCAGGGAAGCAGAACCAATGTTCTTGTATCTTTTAAAAAAGAAAAGGCACTCCAGGCAGCACAAATAGTACCAACTGACTTCAACTGAAGTGGGATAGAGAAGTAGAGGTACCATTCATTGTTTGGAAGATAGGGAAGGTGTTTACTTGTCCTCTTCTGCTGTAAGACATTGCTCTCTCCCAGCTGAGCTAGAATATTCCAGGTTATTTTGAAATATGGAAAGTAAATCTATGACTAAGTGGTTTCATGTGTGTTCATGAGTATGAAGTTGGTACTACAATTTGAGGCAGCCATGGAATTGTGCAGATGCCTAAAATTTGATGTTTAAAATTAAGATGATTTTTTTTAATTTCCATCTTTTCAAATGACATGGTTTTCTTAATGACAGTTTCCAAGATCCAGCTGCTTATTTTTAGTTGTTATAGTGGGCCTATCGCATACAAAATATCCATTTGCCAGTGTCACATTACAGTTCAGAGACTCACCCCCAGTGATTACAGATGAATAAACTTTCCAACTTGGAAGAAAAATTTCCTCAGCATGTATAATGCAGTCTTCCTCGTATAATACTGAAATTAAGCAATCTGTGTGGGTTATATCTTCTGTTTCTGAGAGTCTGAGGCAACTGCATATAACTTCTGCAGTTTGCTATGTCAGTTACTAATTTATCACTAATATTTTTGCAAAATTATGTGCTCAGTAACCACTAATGGTGCTTCATATGTATTTGTCTCAAATATGTAGGCCTAAGAAGTTCTAGATGCTAATTTAACTTTGTCCGAGCTTGAGAAATTTGTATGTTCTTTGGCTTACCTGCTACCTCTTATAATAATTCTTTGGCATCTAATTAAGTAGTGACCTGAGATCAGATGAGGTCATTCTCTATCCAAGTGCCTATTGTCACAAGCTGTAATGGAAGTTAATAGTCTTTCACTTATTTATGTGTTTATTGAATTTGGTCCAGGCAGAAGCGTGAATGGAAAAGAGAAATTTGATTTAATTTTGAAAAAGTACTTTTAGACAATCTAACTTTTTTTAATTTCTTTTTTTTTAGCCTTTAATGTTTACCCTAGAAGATTTTTCTCTACAAAGATTATACTAACTCAGAAATTAGATGGGAGAGTTTACTGTAAAAAGAAATTACAGTAATGCAGTTGGAGTAACAGGGAGCAAGAATCATCTACAGGCAGTAAACTTTAATGTGCTGAGGTAAAAATTGTTTTGCCAATTTTCTGAATAGATCAGTCTGATACATTGGCTCCTTACATTAGCTCCCTAAGATGTTACACAACCAAAGTGGGCTCAGGAAAGCAGCAATTCACAGTGGGAAGTATTTGTAAATCATGGGCAAGGCAAGTCATGGGTTTTCTATTGTGTAGAGAATAGTTTTTATGTGTAGAGAATAGTTTTTATGTGATGCCGAGGTGCAGTTTTTGAATTACAAGAAAGGTGGGATTCCTAGTAGGATTCTTCACTTAAAACTTCATCAAGTTTTTTCTTGAGAAGATTCATTCTCCTTTGGAAATTACTTGAATCACACAATGTGCGTTATATGGTGTACTGAAGAGGCAGGTAAATTGAATTTTAACTTGCACTGGAGATAAGCCTCCCTTATCAGGGACAGGTAAGTATTTGTAACAGAGCAGTAACTATAGGTACAGAGTTGTAGCTTAGGCTTTGTGCTTACAGGGGTGTTGAAAGCAAAGGACTTCCTTTCCACTGCCCAGTTCTTAAATCTAGGTATAAAAAGGTTGTGGGGTGCTGAATGTTTACTTGCTTCACAGTAGATTGGGTGGAGAACAGACATTGTCCTGGCTACTCGAATGAAGTTGAATGCGTATTGTTTGCTCCTAATTTATATTTAAAGTATCTTCTTACAACTCATTATAGTCTCAAATGATTAAAGCAAATTGTAATTTTTTTTAAAAGTGTTTTTTCTATGCAGAGTTTTTAATTGTAACTACTATTATTCTTACCACTAAAGACCAAAAAGTTCTTCACTCGTATGTGCAGCATCTATTGCCAAAGACCCAGAAATTGTCCCTAAAATAGTCTGACTTTCATATTGTTGATGTAGGTGCCTCTTTCATCCATGCTGATGAAGAGGTTATGGTGAGAATGTTGTAGCTGTAACATGCTCCTTGCTGTCTTAAATGTTTTTTACAGCAGTATTTTCAGTGTTTGTGAAGCTTACTATGTATGGTTTCCACACTTCAGTGCTGACCAGACTGGCTATTGCCAACAGACATGAGCAACACATCTTCAGAAACTCACTTCTTTACTCCTTGCCTCTTGCATCAGTTCTTGCAAAAGATCAGTAATAAACTAGTCATCATTAAAACAGGAGGACCTGAAATCAACTGTTCTATATATGTGCTGCTGCTTCCCACAACCAGGACCTTAATCTGTGGCTGCTCTACTAGCACTGTTCTTTAAAGTATAGTTACTTTGAATGACTTACTGTTTATAAAACAAACAAACAAGCTGAAAATACTCAGGGGTGCTAAAAAGCTCAACTATTATGACAACTATTTTATGTGAACACTGCTGTCTTTCTATTAGCCTGTCCTCCATTTGTGTGTTCACCTCTTACTGTCCTACATTTTGATAAGGACGATTTTAGCACACACGTGCTTTTGTTTGGCCTCCAAAAAAAACTTGTGTCCCACTTTGTCCTGCATGATTCTACATAGTTTTAAATATATTAGGTGCCAATTAGTGTTGAATTAAGAGAGAAATGCCTAAACAAATACCTCTACAAATGTGGCCACCTTTAAAAAAAATACTGATTAGTAATGTATCCACTACATTGGAAGTGCCAATAACCTGGACATTTTTTCACTCATCTTTGATTTTGCACCATTGGCCATCATGGATGGGCCTAGGAGACTAGTCTTCCTCCAGAGTATGTGTGTGTAGAATCTGTTTAGATTGAGCTTTATAGGGATTATGAGCCAGTGTAATAGATAGAGGACAGTGGATTGATAGTGTAGCTGGCTGTAAGCAATGGATGTGGGTATCACTTCAAGAGAAAGTCTAGTTAATGCAGTTATTTTAAAATCAAATTCCATCATAGGGAAGGGAAAGATTCACAGTTAAATGCTGTATTTTTCTATGAAGAATTTCCCAGGTACTTTAGTGACTTTTTGCCTGGCTAGAAAGGGCTCAAATTATGAGTTTGCTTCCTAGACAACTTTAGCTTTACAGGTTTCTAGGTTTTCACAATTCATTATTTAGTTCTTTTCCTTCTTGTGAGTTAAGGAAAAGTAATGAAACATCTGACTATATTTTTGCTAAAACCTGTGCTTTTGGTGTACAGGATAGTACTTTCCAAAGAAAGTAAAAGCCAAGCAATCCTGTTTACTGTTGATGTAAATCAATACAGCTTGATCAGCTGCTGCTTTTGCACATTAACAAATCTAGTATTTTAGCAGTTCAGAGATTAGAAATAGCATGGCTTTGTCCAGACTGAAGATAGCAGAGCCATTTTTCCACCCTGAAGAGTACTTGTGTCCTCTGTTTGAGCTGAGTTGAGATTTCAGAAGCACAGAATGGCTGGTTCTGCTTTGCGAACCCTGCTCACTGAGTAACAAGGTCTCTTTCATGTAGTCTCAAACCTGAGCAGAAGTTTAGAAGATTATTCTGCATGCATGCATTCAACTGCATGTCTGTCCAAAGAAGTTGAGAGCAGTAAGACCATTCTGTGTCTTTCTAAACGTTGGGACCTGACATGCGAAGGTGCAATATCATAGAATGATTAGAGTTGGAAGCGACTCCCAGAGGTCATCTAGTCCATATATATGCATTTGCTGCCCTTCCAGACCAGGCAGCCTGAACATATTGAGGAGGGTTAAACATAGCTTTGGTGAGCCACTTGCTGAGCTCAGCTGCTATTAGCAGATGACAGTGCAAATTTGCAGCTAGCACAGCCCAGTTTGTATTCCTTGGAAGTGTCAAGATAGCAAGGAGGAATTCCTGCTTTTCTGAACTGTAATTAGTTCCCCAGCAATCTGGCAGGACAACAAGGCATTACCACATCGTTTACACCTTGGGCCATTGGAACTATGGCAAGAATGCATCGTTTGACTCTCCTTAAGTGACTACCTTTATTTCTTTGCTTTATTGACCCCATATTTGTAGAAAAATACCTGCTGGGGTTTGGAAATAGTGATTTGCTAGTGTTTATAAAGTTTACTAATCTGTTCCATGCAGAGTGCTGTTATAAATTTAAAATAAAGATTAAAAGTAATATAAACTTAACTAAATGGGATCTACAAAAGGGACTCAATATGGTTTCTAGAAAGGAAAGTTCTGCCTTACAGATGTCTGGGTCATCTTTCAGAGGATCAGCACGTTTGTGGACAACGTTGATCCAGGCTATATAGTCTGTGTAGATATGTAATGCTTTAATGAAGCCCTTCACTGAGAGTTTTTAGGAAAATTAACCAGCCATAGAACAAAAAAAAAGGTCCTTTTATATTTAATCAGTTGACTAAAATATCAACTAAGGAGATGGACAGTGGTAATTTGTAAAGTTCAGCAGCAATCTGTGTGAAGATCTGTTCTATTGAACATACTCATAAATAACCTGGAAGCAGAGGTGAACAGTGAGATTAAAAGGTTATGAAAGATATCAGGATATTCAGGGTAGAAAAGACTGTGAATAGCTTGAAAAACTGACCAAGCCACAAAATGGGCAAGTTCAGTGTAGATAAATGTGAACTGATACATATGGTGAAAACAACTCTGGAGTCATATGTAAAATCAAACCAGCTGTTAAAACTCAAGAGCAAGATTGTGAGGTAATGATCTTCAGTTTCATAAAACATTGATTCATTGTTCAATGACAGATGAAAAAAATCAAATCAACTGTTAAGTCATTTTCATGATTGAATACAAAACAGAGACCACCATTATGCCACACCATTATGCTACCAGGTACATTTATAGTTTGGCAATGCATTTCTGATCTTATATGAACCTTATTTCTTTCACTCAGCTGCAGCTGCTGAGCACTCATTCTGGGAATGAGAAGTGCAACTGAATTTTTTTTTTAAATAAAAAACCTAAGACACTTAGCTAAATACTGTTGGGCATGTAGTGTCAGGTGTTATTGGGCTATTTAGATAACTAAGTCAGAATTTAGACTTGATATTTTCATAAAACACTAAGGGAGCCTGGCTTCCAAATCAAACTGAATAGCAGTCAGGTTTAGATGTTTCTTTGTATTTGTTGCCCTTGAAAACTAGGGCATAAAATACTACCCAGGAAATATTAAAAAGTTATGATTCCAGTTAAAATTGTGTTGACTTTTGAGCTGTAAGTACAAATTAGTCTCTTATCTTGTCCTTTAAGATTATTAAACTTTCATTCATGCTTTCAATAGAGACTGAAGAAACTCATGTTTCTGTTTAAAATTTTCATCTCCAATATGTAAAAAAATATAGAAGCCTAAGATTTCGAACTGAGCTGATATTAATCATGATTTTCCAGGAAATATAACTGTTCCATAATGTATTTTCATTCATTCAAGCAGAATAGTGCTCTCTGCATTTGCTCTTCATTGGGCCTCCTATACCAATCTGGAATGTGTAACCCTTTAGAATCTTTTTCTGAGAAAAACAGCTGCGTAGGGGTTTTTTCTGCTAAAACTCAACAAAAAAACTATGGTTCCTTAACACATTTTTAAAAACCTGAAATAAACAGTTTAAGATCTAGAAGAATATTGTTGCCCAATATTTTATTAATGCTTTAAAATATTTAATCAGAATTTATGTATGAACGGACATTCCCAAAGCACATGCATTAGATTAACATTCAGGCCACCACAGCTACAACACATAGCATTTTCTTTAATGAATTCCAGGGATTTAAGAAGAGTATATCTTACATTATTAACTTCAGCTTAATGTTGTTACAGCAATTAATCCTCTTTTTTGGTTGATGAGGTTTATGCAAGTTCAGGATTTTGAAAATAAAATTGTTATAGTAGCATAAAACTACTAATCAAGGGATAAATAGTGACATCATTATTTATTAATTCTATCCAGTGAAAATTCACATCTATCCAGATGCTACATCATTAACATAGCTACTTTGTTCACAGTTCAGTAAGCCTTCTAGGTAGAAGCATTAGGTAGACAATATCTTGTTTCTTGGTCTGTGCATCTAGTAAATTAAAGTGCAGAAATGATTTTTTTGGGTAGTTGAAATAAGAGTATTAAATTTTGAATGAAGGAGAAAACTCACTAAGAATTGTTACCCCCATCAGTGTATCCAGGACCCAAATCTGAGAATACAATCAGTGTAAAAAAAGAATTTTGTTATTTTAGGGGTTTGTTTTCTTCCTCTACCTGTAATAAGTAATGCTATTAACCAGTTTGCTTGATGGTATTTAGAATTTTTAATATTTGACCATGTTACTTAAATCATGACAGACTGCATCAGTTCCTGTGTACTGGACCTTTATTTGGGAAGATGCTCAATGTAGTTAGTCCCTTTAAACAGGTGTCTTGTTTCATTAATAGCATTGTTCAGGAGCTTTTGTTTAAATTCCTTGCTGCATAGGACATTTTTTTTTTCTTAAAATAATGTGTGCCACTTTTGATATAACCAAACAATTTCTGTTTTGCCAACAGATGATCTACATTTGGATTCAGGCAAATTGCCAAAGTATCTTTCTCATATTGTTAGAAAATTATCCTTAGTATGTCAGAGGGTCTAAAGCAGTTGCAAATGGCCAGTTCAGGAGCAATGAAAATTTTAGTGTGCAGCAGAAGTTGCACTGCCTTGTTTTCTTTAGCCCTGTAGGACAGATTTGAGATCTGTGCCTGTGTGGATATCTTTTAGTATGGACTGAATGTAGCCTGAAAATTATATTTCTGATCAGTGTAGCAGATTTCTTTTTCTTATTCCTCACTGGGAAGCCAAACTGTCTGTCTGAAAGGAAACACTGCAGGTACAATCAAAAATAGTTGCTTTTAAATTACTTTGGGATGTTACAGCCTCTTTCTTCTCTCAGTTCTTCCAGAAGACTGAGAGAATTGTAGAAATGCAGTAACACTGATTTTCATCTTCTAGTCCAAACAGGGACAGAGCTAGAAGGGCAGGTCTTAAATTGCAGTGCAGCAGAGAAAGTCCCTCAATGAATTTCTCCTATGCTTTTGTATACCTGCATTAAGACATTGGCCTCTGGCTATGCTGAATATGTGTGGCTGTCCCTTCAAACAGTGGTACTTCATGTACCTCCAGTGTTTGGTCACACTACTTGGATGTATTTACAGTCTTGTGAGAACTGAGTAGCCTGTGTCAGTGTTTACCTGCTGATGGGAGCAGAGTAGTGTATGTCAGCACTCACCTGCTCCAGTTCATGGGGGAAAAAAAAGTATTACTTCACTCTGTAGGTATGATGCAACCTCAGTGTTCTCTGCCATGAGGATCTGTTTTAAGTCTTCATGCAAGCTTGTTGCATGCACTGAAAATGTCTACAGCTGTGCTTGCTTCCATCCAAGTCTGGCATGGAGGTGTATGGCTACATAACGTAAGGCAGACATGGCCATACCTATTATCTTCCTTCTCTTCCCTCCTCAAGCCAAAGTTTCCACTCCTGCATTGTTCAGGGTGTTCCTGTTTTGTAATGCTGGATAACATTTTGTAAATGTTGAAGGTAAGGCATTCTGAGCTTGAAAGAACACTTTGGACATTTCCTTCAAGATCCTGAAATATCCCATGAGACACATTGACAAAAACTTGTGGCCTTACGTGCCTGTTGCACACAACTGTTACAAGGAGTGTGCTGTTCTCCATGTCACCAAGTCTTCTCAGCTCCTATGTTTGAAGGCTTTATATGAATATATTAAAGAAACCAGGGGTTAAATGAGCACAAAAAAGTACAGAATCTTTTAAACTAACAGGAAGATGACTATGTTGGCATTCACACACAGCTGCCAGTTACCCTAACTGAGAAATTTCCATAATTTTCTTTGATGTGGAAACATCAACTTTTGTTGAAATTCAATTTTAAATTCTATCTCCTCTACTTCTGAGCAGAGGCTTCCAAAGAGTTGTATGGTGCCCACAAGATGTCCCAGAATGTCAGTGAGGCCAAAGACTAGTTTAAGGGAAAGAGGGTCAGACTCCTCCCTAGTGTTGCATATCAGAATAGTTATAATAACCTATGGATCCAGCAATAAAAGTTGATCTTGAAAAAGAAAATGGGATCTCACTATTACACTAGTTCTGAAAAGAAAGTTTATCTCAACTTTAGTATTCAAATGCTGATCTTAATATTCAAAAGACCACAACATTAAGAGTAAAAAGAATTTATACAGTACTAAATGGTTGCTTAGTATATGTTTACATGCCAACTGTCCACTAGTTTTCATTTTCTTTGAGGGACAGAGTACAACTCAAGTCACCTCCAGAACATAAAATATTTCATGTAACATGGGTTGGATCCTTTCCTGTGTAGTCAGGGAGAATTTTGCCGTAGACTTCAGTGGACCTAACTCTTGCCTGGATGTTTACATAGTCACTAGAGACAAAGCAAAGGAAACGAAAGAAATACCCCACTGTTATTCTGCCTTACTTGCAATTAGAACCAGTGTTAATGACTAACATGAGACACAGTCAATGGATAATAAGGCTCACAAAATACTGCCATTTGGAGCATGTCAGAGTGTACATGTACACTGTTACATTATATTGTGGGGAAAAAAGCCTTGTAAGTACTAATTTAATATTTTTAATTGAGCACAAGTGCTAGTATCTTACTCAAATAGCAGATAGCAAGTTGTATCAGGCATTTTCAACTAGTTGAAATGTGTTAAGATAGCTGACTTTGGCGGTCTTTGGACCAAACTTGGATGTTAAGATACAACACTGCCTTGTTTATTTGTAAGTAGGTGGTTTCATTTTTTTTTGAAAACCAGATTTTAAATTAAGTATGGCCTATTTTGTTCCTTATGTGTAGTAAGTATTTCCATTGATTTGTTTAGTGCAGCTGTAATGTAGTTAGCTTGCACCTTCTACACTTGGAATTAATGACAAAATTCCTGCTGATTCCAGCAGCAAAACCAAGTCTACATCATAACTAACCACAATTCCTTCTACTCCTTTCCTCTCTAAATAGCTTGTTTATTACAGAAAATTAATTAAAAAATGTTCTTTAACTAATGGTCTACTGAAAGACATTTAATTTTTTTCAACTTAGACTTGATTTTTAAATGTCAGAAGTTAAGAAACAGGTTGGATGTGAGAGTCAAAATGGATTTTTGTAACCTGTGCCTGTGCCAAACTGATGGATAGAAAGGAGATGTTTATGTGGTATATTGCAAACACTAATAGCATTTAGAAAAACCTGTATTAATACAAATATCCTGCTGAAATTTTTGCTCTGTTTTGTGCGGGACTAGTTAAAGTATAATATCCTACAAGCTAAATGAAATAGCCTAGTGAAATAGGCTGTTGTCAGATCCCACATGATGAATTGTAACTTCAGGCATCTCTGTTTAAATCTACTAACCTGTTCCCAATTAGTGACATCTGGGACCAGATTTTCTTTCATTTGAAGCAGAGGCTTTAAGAAGTTTTGACTCTGGGGAAAAAAAAAGAGACATAAAAAGGGAGGCGGGAAATGTAAAAACAGAAAGAACTTTAAATCCAAGTCCTATATATGATTTTACAAGCAGTGTCAGAATATTTTTAAGTATTACAGCTAAGTGTAGTGCTTTAAACCATGATGTGTTAAAGGTCTGATTTTACAGGTATTGGTATTTATCCAAGTAAGTTTCAAAACTTTGGCTAGGATTTATTAAAAGTGGTTTTTTTTCTTTAATAAAAGAAATGAACTAGAAAATCTTTGAAGAAACACTAGTAAACTTTGTATTCTACATACAGAAATACAGAAATATTTAGAATACTACACCTCTTTTTTTCCCCAAGATTTAGAAATCCTTTCCTGTTGTAAACTGGCGCAAATTTTTTTAAATGAGTGGAGCCATGAGGATTTACACAGTTGAGAATCTTCGTGCATGTATATATATATTTACATTTCCTTTGCTTTTGGTTATATCATATCTGCTTTTCTTCATGCCATGGATGGCTTTTCAGACATATCTGTTCAGTCTTTCCTTGAAATTATGACTAGAGTGCAGAAGTCCTGAGGCAAAAGCATCTAATTTGCTGCAACATACAAGTGGACATCTAAACAAGAATTCTTTTAGAGACACTGAACATCTACTTCCCATGTGTTTCAGCTGGAACTGGGGATGTGTTCATCCAAACACCAGGCCAGCATAAAAATGCGTGCGTATATACATAAGTGCATAAACCAGCAAAGAAATACATGCTCAAACTTAGCATTTTTGAGTTTTTTTACAACTAATTATGGGTGCTTTTCAATGGTATTAGTGTCAAAAGAGAAGGTGGTAATTTAAGTAGTTTTTTGTGTACCCCAGAAAATACATACTTCTTGTGATAACTAAGAGTGCTTAACTAATTCATTGTATAAATGTAATTATATGTGCTATAGTGACACCTTCAATCCCACGCTGAAATGAAGTGTCAGTCCTCTGTCCTACGTACAATGGAAAACAGCAATTCATTTTGCTTTTGTTTGAGTCCTCTGAAGTAGAGAGGAGCATCATGAAAATGCCTCCAAATAAGATACAACCTGGGTGGTAAATGGGAATGCCAAAGCCAAAAGTGGTACAAACTGAGTAAACAGCCAGCCAAACTCACATTGACTGAGCATTTTCTCATATTCTAGGGGGAAAAAAAAAAGTTAAACAATGTAACAGGACAGATGGAGATATAAATCATTATGTGAGTATTCTGGTTCTCAAGCAGTATAAGGCCTTTGCAGTTATAATGTGTAACTCAAAATAGCTGCAGGCTGCTGTATATGTTGCTCAGTTGTGTCTGTAAAGAAGAAAGATTGTAAATAAAACCCTTTTGCACTACTGAACAGAACAAAGAAACTTTAAAGTGACTTTATTAATCAGTGTGTCACAAAACCAGAGTAATTGTGGCATACAATGTTCCATGTCAGCCAAAGCAATCGTCAAAATGACTGTAAAATAAAAAATTGAAAAAAATAAATAGCACAGACAAAAAGAATACCAGGTATGAAATCATGAAAACAACAGCGTGAGACTGACTACAAATTACTTGTTTGTATTCTTAAATGAAAGCTTTATAGCTGGTTGTTCAGAGATATGATAGAAGCTTTCTCTAGGACCTAGGTTAGTTAAACAGATTTTAGGAAGTAGTATTTTGAAGTTCCCATACCATCATATGTTTGGGTGTAGGGGCCATATAATACATGAGACCATAGGAAAATGCTGTGAATACTCACAAAAAGCTTGAAAGAGCCCACGCTGAAAGCAGTATAAAAATCTAACAAGAGTCTTTCTGATAATGTGTGGGGTTTTTTATTTTTCTTTATTTTGCTATATTGCTAGCATAATAGTGAAGACTGCATGCAGCAACATGCACAATTAAATCTCATGTCTATCCTGGCTGTGCTCTTAAGAGCAGACTTGTCCTTCCAGCAAGAAAGATCTCTAGTTAATCTTCCATCTCTTAAGTCTTCAATCCAGTGAGAAGCTGTTAGCAATATCAGTGACTGAAACCATCAAAAAGTATATTAACTGGAATCTAAGACAAATGTTAAGTATATTGTATGAGGACAAGCCACGGAATGTAAGGAGAAATGATGAAAGGCATTCTGTAGGCTATCAGCAAAATTTTCCCTTTTTTAAACTTAATGTACATATACAATTATTACTATTATTAGTTGCTCTTGATATCAAGGCAGCATCTTCTGTTCTGTCTTAGAAATGGGACACCACAGTGCCAGATACTCTAGCAGTATACAGCTAACAACTGTGTAATGAAATCAAGGAGTGATTCTACCATGGGTTACCTTGTCTTGAAGAGCTTATATTTGGTTAGTGTAGTGAACAATAGCCATGATGATGTGACAGTATATTTCCCTGTAGTCTACTGAAAGTCCCTACTACAGGGTCTACTACACTCCTGAGTAAAGTGAATATTGGATACACTTCACTGAGATACAAACACACTCTTGTGTCTGTTCTCTTGGAAAGTAAAGTTCAGTACCGAGCTCTTCAGAAAAGCCTTTTTCTCTGTCACAGATGAAACAGAACATAAGAGAAATAGACTGATCCACCTTTTCAAAATCTGTAGTCAATTTCAGGCATATAAAAGCAATGCTGACATTAATATTCTTGTTCTTTTCCCCAGTATTGAACTGAATAGAAATCTAGTGGTGAAAACTTCAGGAGCACCAGCCAGCATGGATTTTGTTACTAGAAACAGAACAGCAAAACAGAAGAGAATTTACAAACATTTCAAGTAAGGCTGGCTTTTCTAAAAAGAGAAAATACTTCACTGTAAATTAAGTCAGAAGGACCTCATATTGTGTGTGCTGTCACAAAATACAGAAGGAGGCATGAGCAGCATGTCTGTGGAAAAGATTCCTTTGAACCATGGTGGAACTTTTAAATAGCACTTGAGAAATAGTAGTGAAAGACCACAGATCCCAATGTATGCTTTGGAAAATGAAAAACATGAGGGAGCTTTTCTGTTGAGGGCACTTTATATAACCCAGTTCAGTAAAGAATTTAAGGGCATGTATAAACTAAGGTGTGTGAGTAATCCAACTGAAGTTAGTAAGACTGTTAAAAAATGAAAAGTTTTTCTATATTGAAATCATGTGACATGCCATCTCATCACAATGAGTCTTAAAGCTCTACAATAGAAATATTACCATTTACTTCAGTGGCAGTTACAATGTTAAAACTAATCTTAGCTTTGCTGGTTCAGTCAAATCTCTTTCACCTCAAAACAGAATAACAGTGTTTTAACATTTATTGCAAAACTACCCAGAGTTCAAAAGAAAAATGCATCTAAGTGTCTAGAAAGTCTTATCAAGGGGACACAGAGATTTATTCAATCACCACCAACATGTATCTGGTTCAGTATGTTTACCAAAGCACTTTAAATACAGAAGATCCTCAGCATATCATTCCAGAGGACTCTCCATGGTTGGATTTAAAGGGCTTTTACACTAGGATGATGTTGCTGTATTTTCTGTTACATATTGGATGTAGTCTCCTGATATCGGGTGACAGGCAGGATCTAGTAAAGGAATGGGCAGATTTGTTACACAGAATGCATCATATATAACATGGTGTGACCAAGCCAGTCATGTTTGTAATATCCAGCTAAATAGTAGGCTACACAGAATAAGGTCAAGTTACAATCAGTACTAATGCCTTGGCTTCAGTAAATGAAGCAGTGCTGGCTTTTGGTATTGCTGCTCCTGGGTGGAACTGCTCTGAGGAACAAGGCAGTTTAAACGAATGTTGAAACTTAGGTAGATTACTGAAGTAGGCTGGAGTTTGATGGAAGGTGTAGAAGTGCTATTGGTGTGTCTCCCCACACTTTGTGCTGATATATGCTTTTAAGGGCTTTTTTTCCCCCTCTTCATGCTCATGTTTATAGTTTGATGGCAACAAGCAAGCATAGTAGTGCATGGTCTGGTGTAAACATATACTTAAATAATTCTTAATTCATATAACCTCAGGAGATACAAAATAATATACTAATATGTCACCAAATTTTGTAGATTTTTGTGTATTTATAGTGAAATGTCAACCTGAGAGCAAAACATTTTATCAATGCTCATTTAAGAAACATGAGTTTCTTTCTGAAACTCATAGATTCACAGAATGGTTTGGATTGGAAAACCCTTTAAAGATCAACTAGTTCCAACTCTCTGCCATGGGCAGGGACACTCTCCACTAGCCCAGGTTGCCCAAAGCCCCATCCAACCTGGCCTTGAACACTGCCAGGGAGGGGGCACCCACAGCTTCTCTGGGCAGCCTGTTCCAGGGCCTCACCAACTGCACAGGGAGGAATTTATTCCTAATACCTGCTGTAAATCTACCCTCCTTCAGCTTAAGGCTATCAGCCCTGATCCAATCACTACATGTCCTTGTAAATAGACCCTCTCCAACTTTTGATGAAAGGAAAACTGTCAGTGAAACAACTGGAAGACATAAGTCTGGATAGGTACTTTCACTTATAAAGTGAGAAGGTTTGTTTTACTCCAGGGTAAAAGTTTGGGGATAATTTATGATGCTAGTTTTGTTTTAAGGATTTGGCAAATTCTCTAGAGTAACAGCCTTAGTAATTGTACAAGGTCAGTTCAACTTGTAAGCATTCTGGATCGTGGATTTAACAGAGGGAGGGCAGCTTCTTGGGCAATCACAATTTCCCTCGTAGGGAACAGAGAATGGATGAATTGTCCCCACTGAGCCAATTTCACTCATCTTTAGCAGAGCTTTCCCTCATCTTTAGCAGAGTTATTGCATGCAGTATATTGCATAAACCAAGGGGGAAATGGAAAGCTACAAGTAAAGAAACTTCTTTCTCTGGATTCATGTTAATGATTCAGCAAATGCTTTTCTTACTAGCTATCGGCTTTCTGAGAGTTATGATGCAATTTATATTGCTTCCAAATATTCCTATTTAATGGTAAATCTAAAGTCTTTAAAGAATCACATTTTCTCACTTACAATGAAGCTATTATTTACATGCACAAGTTAGATTCTGATAATGACTGGCCTGTATGTTTATGGAACATTCCAGAAGTAAAATATAAATTATGAATTAACTATCAAAGCAAATGTATATATCTGCTATTCAGCTGGAAATTGGGCTGTGTGTACATTTCCAAGTTTAGATCAAAGCATATGAAAGCTATTCTCAACTCCAACATTATTCTAATATAGATGCCTATATCTGATGTTGCTTTTGGACACAGGAAACAGAAATTAAGCTAAAATTTGAGTAATTTACTTCATCCTGCATTCATAGGAAGTTAATGGCTCAAGGCTGCTAGTTTAGAACAGCTAACTGTTATGCAGCTTGGTTAACTTTAGGGACCTGAAAACACTTTACCAATCAAGTTATTCTTACAGATAAATGAAGTGCACGTACCAAAACATGTCTCACAAGCCATAGAGGGAGCTTGAAACAGAACCTCCATAAAAATCTGTTCAAATTTGCTGTTTGACAGTCCATGTTTCTCCCAGAGAGGGAATTTCTAAGTAGTTAGGACTATTAGCAGGGGATGAAGGGTCATTTTGGAGAGGTGACTGAGCATGTGTTTTCTACTTCTCTTCGGCATAAGTTGTTGTGGTCTGTGTATCACATACTTTCTTTTACACATTACACTGCGGACTGGTCTTCTCTCTCATATGAATATCTCACTGACTCTCTCCCAAACTCCATGCCTACTACATCTAAGGATAGTTACAAGATCACAGATAAAAGAAATAAGAGTGGGAGGGAAGGGTTTTCTGGAATAAAATGGGTACAGGACTGGTTGGTTTGAGTGGTTTTAGATGGAACCTAAATTCTGTTGCTACCTCTGCTTTCAGAGCTCAACCAGGAGCTAAGAAAGGAATGTCAAGAGTCTGACATTCAGTTTCTGACAGGCAGAAAACTAGGTTTATAAAAAAAAAAAATATATCTACAGCACTTTTCTGTAGACTCTGAGCCAGTCTCCTCATCTTCATGGGCTGTGGCTAATGATCTAGTATACACAAATTCAAATGTCTGCCCTGAGACCTAAGAGCCACTGGGTACATGCAGCATAGAACAGCTGAACCCACTGGTTTCATTTAATGGGGCTAATCTGTTTATTTTTCATTTTGCAGCTGGCCAAAGATATTTGGATCCATTCAGCCTTCCAATGAAGAGCCAGTGTCCACCGACTTCATATATATGTTCCAGATGTCAGCCAGTTTCTCTAGAATCATGCCAGAAAATATGGTAAGTTTATATTTTTTTTTTTCTTCCAAACAGTTTGCTACACTAAAATAGCTTTTAAATTAATTTGTGTTAAGGTGCCCTCCCATAGCCACCACTCAGAATTGTGTCCACATTGTATAAATGCAATCCCCACTTACTGTGTATAATATTATTAACATGTGTTTGTAGAATCAGGCCACCAAGGATGATCTTGGGTTCCTGGGACAAAGATATTACAGCCCATGGCTGTAAAGTCTAAAAGATGTAGTGCATGAGTAAACAAAGTTTGGGAACCTCTGTTACAGAACCTGAGACTGAAGAAAGAAACAGAGGCTTTCTATGAGGCTGAGGGAAAAGGAGTATACGTGAATTTTGTTGTAGAGCTTTATCTGTGTTCATACTCTTGCTGCTGACTGTCTGCTTACATTACACTGAGTTTAAATTGTAGTTTCTACTGGTGAGATAAAAGGTTTTCTGGCAGGCTGGGGCTGTTTGCAGATGGATAGGACAGCTTCTTTATTAGACTCACACAAAAACTTTTAAAAATAATACAACAAATCATAAACCAAGAATGAAAAAGCATTGAATGAAGCAGATTTTCAGTGACAACAAGGAGATATAGAGAACTGTGCTCCTGGTTTTGGGTTATTAGATACAACAGACTCTGGAATTTTAATTATGCAAACCCAAAATGGCTTCTATTCAATTGTATATTTTCTCTTTCCCAAAGATCATTTGGTCACATATTTGGATATTATTTTTGTTTGACAGGGATGGAGCTTAGTTTTATCAGGGATGTCAGGATGGGAAATGGCCTTTTGCCAGAATAGCCATTTACTTTATTGATGGCTTTCCCCCACCCTTTATAACGAGATTTTATTTTTGTTTGAACGGTGAAAACAGCCATCGGTACAAATTCTAATTGACAAATTGAAGAGTCCCCCTCTGAGAGACTGCAGCTAAAGAGTGACTGATCCCTGCTGTTGTTAGATTTGTGGAGGTCCCAAGTAGAGTCTAAGGCAGATGCCATTGTCCCCTCCAGCCCTTGTGTGCATGACTCACATTGGTCTCCAGCTTACCCCGACAGAGCCCAGCCTCCCTGGGCCTCAGGTCCTGGAAAACGCTTTGCCTGTTCACACATACAACCAGCTCTGCCTGAAGTGACATGAGAGGATCTAGAAGGGCAACAGAAATTTATGGGAAGGGGGAGATCTGAGAGACTGGGAGGATGCATCTCTAGAAGGAGAGGCAGGAAATACCCCATGAATGTCAGATTGAGTTATTCCTGAATTCTACAAGTAATGCCACAAGGGAAATGACATGGATCATCAAAGCATTCCTTTATGCCCCAATAAACTCCTCCTTGTCTTAGAAGCAGACCTTATACATATTAATAGAAAGCCAGTGTGTGTTTTGAGTGTCCAAGATAGCTATATACATTTTCTTCTTAATCAGACAGGAAAGAAAAGAAAATGTAGGCAACACTTACAAAATGGACACAAACTCCAAAATGGGTAAAACCTCAACATTTTTAGAAACAATGACATTGAAAAGAGCTCAGTGTTATGACACCCAGTCTAGAACAGTTAACAATGGTTAAACTCTGCCTTGGTAATCACAGACTGATCCATACAAGGAGAAAAAAAAATGTTCAGCGATTAGCAGTGAAAGGGTTGGTCTGTACAAGGGAAGCTCCATAAAATAAGATCAATAAGATGAGCCTCTGCTAACAGTCTTTAGCTATTTGAAACATAAAGCCCAAGTAGATACCCTGGTTTGGATACAAGCATCTGTATTGCTACCAATATGGTTTAAGCAGCTTGGACTACTGGCATCCATACAATTATATATATGTAAAAATCCTATTTTTATAAAGAGCAGTCTAAATTTCAGCTAGGTCAGCCTCCTTGGTTGGACTTGGAGGCACAATTTCATGCACACTAGGGAAAAGAAGGGGCTCTCCATCCTCCCACCTTCCTTTGCTTATCCTTTGCTTACCCTTTTGGTGTGGATAGTCAGTAGTCTGGGATATGAGAAGGAAGATAAACCTGTGATGTGGGGGTCAAACTGTCTTAAGGAGCATGGGGGCATTTAGTCCAAGCTAATTTCTCACAAGGACATGCTAAGTGCATATGAACTCTCCACCTTACTACCCTGGGGTGCTTTGATGGTCATAGACATGCACAAAGCACTGGGTGCGCCCTGACAGTAACTTCAGCAGGAATGCAAGCAGAGAGACCTATGAAAACCTAAACTAGACTGATTTAGACTCAAAATAAGCAACAAATTATTATCTGTAGCGCCATTAGCACTTTAAAAAATAACTGATCTGCCTCTGAAAACTGTGACAAGTCTGTGTTGGTTTTGATTTTTTTGAAAGGTGTGTTCTAGTTCAATAAAAAACCTGCCAATACTATTCAGAAGGACAGGCAAGATAGTCAGAATGGTGCCCTTAAAAATCCATCTCTGGTATTAAGATGCTAAAACCTAAAAAATTTCCCAAATTTCCAATATTGAAATGACTGTGACATAGTTGTTGCCACATGTCTTTTGGACAGAGGTGGTCTTTACTATTTTAATTAATATTTAATTCAGAAAAGACTCGGGTAGTGTTACCTTCAGGAAAGAAGCCGAATGCCAATTGTACTTTGCACAGATTTGTGATTGGAACTAAACCAACCAAGTGGGTCATTTGAACTCTGATCCCCTACTGCAGTTTGGGGTCTTACTTTTACAGTGGGAGATGGTGAGATCCACACAGGCTTTTCTTAATCCTTGGGAGTTTGTGGCAGCCAGTGAAATATTCTTCCAGTTAAGGAGGGGCCTTTTTATGCATCTTTAGCATGGCACATTAATGAGAGTTTCATTTTTTTGCTATAGGGGCCAGGGAGTTTACTTTCAGTTGCAAACAGTGGGTTTCATTTCTAGGTGAATCTATTATTTGCAATATCCTCCCTGAAAACAGGGAAGACACAGCAATGTCTTTACCCTCTCTTTTGCTCAACTGCTGGGACAGATGGGTGAGGGAAAACAAATTCATCAGGATTTGGGAGCTACAGTCAAACAGAGGAGCTGGGAGGCACAACAGCTGGGGCTATGGGGCAGCTTTGTTCACTAGGCAGAAGTTGATGTCCTTACATAGGCCTATTTGGGCCATCTCAATAATTCCTGTTCCCATGAAAACAAAGTAGCCAAATGACAACTGTGAACCTGCTGCCATAGATGGTAATGGATTTGTTAGAGTAAGTCAATAAATTCTTCATCAGGCCACTTGCGTGTATCTACTCTCAACAAGACCCTTGGAAAAGTCTTGCGCAACGATTTGTTACGCTGTCATTACTCATTAATCTGAGCTTCTGCATATGATTTTTATTCTTCTGAAGTAAAAATAAAATCCTCATTAAAGAATTTGTTTGTTTTAAAAGCTACACAAAGGATTATAGGGCCTTTGCAAACAGATGAAAGAAAAAATGTGGTTATGCAAAATGTTCCCTCTCATAAGCCTTTACTTTCCATTGACTTCCAGGAGCTTTGAATCGAGCCTGAAGTGCATGGCTTAGCTCACTACAAAGCTTGGGGTCAGTAATTAGAATCACATGTACTCTAGACCACCAAATCTGATTGTAGGTGAGAGTGCCAGTTTATTCTGGAAATGTGTATTAATATTGTACGCTAAAAGACCCATCCCAAACCAAGGAAGAACCTATTATCAGATCTGCAGATGAGCATAACCGTGACAGTTTCTAGAACTATTCCTTAAACTGTTTCTTGAATTTGTCTCATTTCTGGTAAACAGCTTGTGGCAAACTGAACAGGAACAAGGAATTCTTACTTTGGAGTAAGATTGTCCACACATGGTGTTAATCAGGATGACTCCATGTGTGGACAGGCTATTATGTATGACTTTACACTGTTTTTGTCAAACTGGTGAACGTCTTCCCACCCTCCTTTAATCAATTAGGAGAGGGTTTAAAGTAAAGTAAAATAAGCCAGTATTGAACTGAATCCAGGGTTTCTATAGAGGGGGTTCCACCGGTTCAGTTCAGCTGGTACGAGCTTTAGACAAGGTGTGATCTTTGTTAGTTGTTAGTTAGCAGCTGTCTAAAACATGAAAAACAGTAGCTTGGAGGTTGTGATGAAACACTGCCAAGGTTCCTCTATAAGTGATGTAAGATCCTTGTAAACTGAATTAGGCCATTTAATGAAGAGATAGAAAGAGACATGAATGTGTAGAAAAAGGAAGCAAAAAATACCACTTTCATTCTTCCTCCCCTTTTATGTCTTCCAATTCCCAATAAAACAGAGAAAAAAAGCAGTAACAAGCAAACAAAACAAACAAACAAAAAGGAACAGCAGTCAAAAACAGATGAGCTGGGCAGGATGTGATAATGGCATTAGGAGTGTGGATAGGGGTCAGTTCTTTGATGTCTATTCCTGCAGTAGAGGTAGCAGGCACCATGAGAAGGTTGGTGGTTCAAAAGCGGCTAAAGGAAATCGCCCTTCACACAGTCACTGATAGATCCATGAAACCTGGTGCCAAAGGATATTTTGGATGATAAAGGTTTACAAGAACTCACAGGGAGACAGGATAAATACCTGGAATAGAAATTCACTAGGAACCACTGAGGGCACAGAAACAACATTCCACTGAGGAAATACTCCAAACTCAAAGCAGCTGGAGCCTGGGAGGGTAGCTGGGAGAATTACCATGTGTTGATGACCACTTACAATCACTGCTGAAGACAGCCTATCCGGCCAGTCGGACCTTTGGCCATTTTTATGTTGCTGTGTAAGAAAAGAGCAAGTAACCTGATTCAGAAACAAAACATGCATACTACTGCCTTAAACCCTTTTTCCATTTTGTGGTAGCATGTACAAAAGTTGGGTTACTGAGTTCGTTACAAGAGATATACTCCAAGCAGAGTGCATGTGGCACAACAACCAAAAAGACACAAACTATCTGCCAACTGTTTTTCTGAGTAAAACCAAGGGCAAAGTGTAGAGGAGTGGTGAACCCTCCGTTTGTTTCCATGTGAATTTGCCTGCAAATATTATTCCCCACATTATCGGGAAGATCTTGGCCGGGGCTTAGCCAACTGGGTGCTTTCAACTCAGGCTCTTCCTTTGACCACTATCAGTGTTTGTGTTCTTGTTTAAATAAGATAAGGAGGTTTAACCAAAAAAAAAAAAAAAAAAGGGGGGNAAAGGGGGGGTGGGGGAAGAGCAGAGCTGACTGCCTCATTTGGGTTGAAATTCTCATCCTGATTTTTGAAAAGAGGGGGAGGAGAGGAGGGAACTTTATCCCCCAATGCATTTCACTGAAAAAGTCTAGAATCTCTCTCCTTTTAAAAATCTTTTTGTTGACAAAAGTTGCGTCGGAGCAAAATCAACGGAAAGACTAAGAACAGGGCTTGAAAAAAAACCCAGCAAAATCTCCCCTCCGGAGGTTAAACCTTTCCCTCGCTGCTAGGTGGTTTCNGGGGGGCTCCTGCAAGCTCTTTTCCAACCGGTCTCAGGCGGCTGGGATAACATCAGCAGCTGCAAGCGAAAAAGGGGGGAGCCCCACTGGACGCTGCAGGAGAGCCAAGCTCCCGCCGGCCGATGGACAACCTCCGCGGGGCCCGGCCGCTGCGGCTGCTCTTCCTCCTGGCGCTGGTGCCTTCGCTCCGGGGCCAAGGTAAGTGCGGGGAGCGGTGCCGAGCCGAGCACTGGGGGCGTCCGCCGGGCTGCGCCGCGCTCTTCTCTTCCCCTCTCCGCCCCGCCGCCGCTCCGGCGCCCAGGGGCCCGGCTCTGCCC
>VXBZ01008079.1:1629868-1648912 GCA_013399135.1 Heliornis fulica | reverse complement strand
GGGAGGCTGCCTTGGCGGGGCAGCGCCCCTCCGGACCCCCGGGCAAGCTGCTCCGGCGCTGCCCGCTCCTCCTGGGGCCGGAGGGGAGCGGGCGGCGAGCAAGGTCCCGCGGCTGCAGACCGAGCCCACGGGGGATGGGGTTAGCGGGATGGCCGGGCTTCCCTTAGTGTCCGTGTCCCCCCTCCGTCCCCGGCTTCCCCCGTGCCCCTGGACAGGCTTTAAAGCGCCGCTGCCACGTTCAAGTGAGCAGAAAGGCGTGGCCGTGCACCGGCTCCGCCGCTGCCGCCGCCGGCTCCCGCTCGCCCCCCGGGGCAGCTGCCACCCGAGCAGGGTAGCTCTGCTCCGCTCTGGAGGGTCGGTACGAGGCTGCACCGGGACGCACTGCCGCTGGGAGTTGGTGAGTTGGGTCGTCGCGGAACCGGGCTGCGCTGTCCGGATGGTGCCCCGCCGACCCCGGGGCTGGGCGTTCTTAGGGCTCCTGGCAGCGGGGCTGGCGGGGTCCCCGGGGACGGGTCCGACGCTTTTGCAGCGGGATGTCCCGGGAATTGCGACACGCGTCGGGGCTGCCGGGGCTGCCATCAGCCGTCGCACGGTGCCCCGCTGCAACGAAAGGCGCTCGGGGGTGGCGGTCGGGTTAAACTGCCCAGCGCGAAGGTGATGTAGCCCAAAATCCGGGGGTCAGGAGAGAGGCCAGGTCTTATCTACTGGGGACCAAATGATGACACCCTCCCTCCCCCATTCCCCAAATAGAAAAAAAAAAAAGGGGAAACGGGATCACCAGTGACATGAACTCTGAGTGGATCAGGAGGAACAGTGAAGCAAAGGATGCAGGCGTTTGGAAGACACAATGTGAGACATGTTTGAGTGATGCTGTGTGAGGTGATCGCTGTTGTAAGCTGGGATCTGGATGCGGGCCATGACTCCCTGTCCATACTGTGCATTTCTTTCCTGGTCTCCTAATACTCCAACAGGAGGCTATTAATTTGATTTAAGTCAGTGTAGCGCTCCAACGCAAACATAACTGGTAAGATATGACAAAGAAACCGGCTTTCGTGTGGTGATAATGAGTTTATCATAGCTCATAGATAAGTGAGCTTTTCTATTAAGAGTGACCCCAAGGGGGCCATTCAGAGATGAGGCTTGATTATGCCATACCCCAGGCAAACATTTACAAACACATGTTCTCAGGCCTAGGCCTCACATTGGCAGACAAAAGACAGTGAAGTAAATTTCTTGTTCCTATCACAGTGCTTTGGCTCTTGGATTTTCACATAGCAGAGTACTTGTCACAGATATCCTTCAAAATATTTGCTTTTGATGGATGTTAGCTGCTCCTTTTAAAGAAGGGAGGATGGAATAAAGGTTAGAAAAGCAACATTTAGTGCCAGAATCCCAAGATAGCTTCTACTTTCTGTCACGCAACAGGACACACCAGCAAAACTGTGTCTTTGAAGTATCACAATGAATGGGCGTAGGAGTTGTAAACATTCAAAATGACTGTAAAACACTGAATAGTTTAATTTTCTAATATCAGTGTATATTTAACCTTAGTTATAACACTACTTTTTAGAAAAATGGTGATTAGATATAGAAGTTTTCCAAAGTTTTGTTAAGAGTAAGTTCTAGCCAAATTTGCCCTTAAAAGGTCTATCAGGCTCTTATTCTCAAATACAACCCCACACTCTCAATGTCACCTAGAATTTGCACATTCTTAGTATTTTGAAAATAGTATGTAGGACAAAATTAAGTGTCTAAAAGCAGATGAAGGATGCTACCTTCTGAAGAGTAGTCTGCTCAAGTGAATGATTAGCGGTAAATGTAATTAATAGAAAAATAATAATTAATTACTAGTAATTGTGCTGTAACCAAGATTATTTATTTTTCTGTATTATTTCATGTGATCATCTGTGTTTTGCAGGCAAATAAGTAAATTGCCATGTGAGATGGTGGTGTTTAATTGGAGACTCCTTGGGGCAGAGCCTGTATTACACTGAGTGACCCCCACAGAGGGGCTTGGGGCAAAGAGGAGCTCCTAAGGGCTTTTGTGGTACAGTCACCAAATTATTAGGAAATAGGTTTCTGAAATACAGCTTCCTCCTAAGCTTGTTACCAGCAGTTTTCTTAATTGATTTACCATACTAATGAACTATCAAATTGTCATTATCTATTAATTAAACTCCACATTCTGATATAACAGCAAGGGGCTGCCTTCACTGGAACTGCCTGGTGTATGCGAATATAGATAATTCAGGTCATTCTTTACAAAAGTAAACGTCTTCTCTAAATTTTATAATGCAGCTTTGGTTTATTGCACAGATCACTTTTTTTTTTTTTTTAAACTTTTTGCTTATGGTGTGAGCTGCCACCTACTGAAGAATACAATATCATTTTGTCCAGTAGTTCATCCTCTAGCTGCGCCTTTGGCATGTCCTGGTACTACAGGCACGGTTTAACTCACTAAACATCTGGAAACATGTCTTTTCAGGGTGAGCTTACAGTTTGTAATAAAAAAAAAATGTTCCACTGACTTTGTGGAAGAAGTTTTATTTTAAGATTATGATTTTTACATGTGCTTTTGTAGCAGTAAGTTTGTAAGAAGTGTATGGGTGGAGGTAGGACTTTTTAAAAAGGATAAATCTATGCTTTCTTGCCTGCTACCATAGATAAAATCTGTCTCAAAATCACTACTACCAAAAAAAAGTATAGTTCTAAAATCTGAGTGTTGTCTTTAAACTAATTTTTGGTTGAGCTTCTTTTAAATAGTTCATTTTCAGACATGACATTTTATTGAAATCGGGGAAGAGCAAGATGTTAAACTCTTGGTTTTCATCTGTGTAATTGAAAGCAGACATGTTAGTGAAATCCAAGATGAAAATCCATAAACTAGCTTATCAAGTTACTGTAGTATATTTATACTGTTCTGTCAGATTTCAGGCATTATCTGAAGGCAGGTCAGTGCGATTTCAAAAGTTATTTATTTATTTATTGTTGCACTTTAGCCTATTCTGCCAGTTTCATACTGATTTTATACTTGTCTTTAATAAATAGTTGTGTTTAGACCAACCTATTCTACAATACTTAGCATTTCATGAAATAACAGATGCATCAGAGACCTCTATGACTTGACAGGAATAGAATTTGCTGGGACCATAAAGTGAACTTGGTTTTGTAAGTTGTGAATAGATCTAAAGAAGTAGGCGACAAAATCAGTTCAGTAAACAGAGAATATGGGTTTATTAGATGTAGTAAAATATCTGCAGAGAATGAAAGGGGATGAGACAGGGAAGGTCAAGAAAGAGAGAACTGAAATCCAAATAAAAAAGAAATCAGGGCACAAGCAAGAATTTTAATGGTACCATAGAGTGGTTTTGTATGAAAGAGATAAAATACTGAAAGCTTTTGTGAAAAAGGTAGCAAGAATGATGGTTGACAGTGACAGGGAGTAAAGAGAGTGAGTAAAGTTAAGAAAAAAACAAAATCAGCAGATAATTTTTGCCAGAGTAGGCAAAGGTTTTTGTAACACTCATGAAATGTCAGGCACAAATATTTATGTGTAGATTCAATGGAGGGAATTAGGCCAGGATTTTAATAGTTAAGTCATCACATATAATTAAACTAGGAGAGGGGCTAACATTGCTCCAAGATAAGATGTATAAGTGGAGGTAGAAGATTGAGAAGACTGGAGGGTGAGAAGGAATAGAAAAGTTGTCCACAGGAAGGTCAACAAAAGAGTTGTCAGGACCAAGATAGAAAACAGTAGAAGAGGACACAAGATACAAAAGGACTGAATGTGTAGGAGGAGAAGGGTCAGTACAGGTCAGTGAAGAGCCCTAGAAAAAGGTAAAGAAATACTGGATGCAATGTTTTGTGAGCAGAGATCAGTTTAGGAATGCTCAGAGTAATGCTGAGAAAGTGGAGAAAGAATAGTCAAAGTAGTATCTGCAAAGGTGATGTGGGTAATTTGCAGTGGCAGGGAGAGAGTGTTTTCAGTAAGGGAAAAATTGTGACGGTGATGATTTTTGTCCTGCTGAAATCCTCTCTGGCAAGACACTGGGACAGTCCTGGTGTGTTGGAAATTGTCTCTGAGCAATGGGATGCAGCAGTTCGGTTGAAGGATCTCCAGTGCTAATGCTTTCCTGAATACACTGGCACATCTTTGGCTAATACAGTTGGTGGAGCTTCTTATCTTCATTTTTTTTTTAGTGAGTAATATTTTTTTCCAGCACTTCTGTAATTTGTTGTCACTTTGTCTTTAGTATAATCTCCTTTAGACATCTTAAGGGCTTTGAGAAAATGTCCTTTTTTGTTATTATCAATGCCTGGAGTAAGCGTATTGATATAGAAATACTTTGGTTGATGTTTCCTAGCATTTAATAAGCACTGGAAGGATATACTGCATAAATGCTACCAGCAGTATATCTGTGGAAATACCACAGGCTTCCTGCTTCAAAGCTCTTATCACCAACTAAATTCCAAGCTCAGAGTGCTGAGTATTTGTAACATTCAGCACTTTGGCAGAATATTTGGAAGGGCTAGGTATAATTTGCAACTTGGTATGCATAATTTCAGTAATTAAGAAAATCTGAGGGAAGAGCTTTAGTAATGTTTTTCTCCAATAGGAAACCTTTCCTAAATCATTGCTATATGAATATTTAAAAAAAAACCAAAACAGCAAACCCAGCAACCAAGGTGTCTTCATTTTCTTCTGCTCTGTAAAGCTTGCAGTTCCTTTTATGTTCATTAGTTACTTGAACCTTGTCCCATTGTGCTGTAGATTTTTTTCCTCATCTACATAGTGTTTCCAGACTATACTTCACATATGGCAATAGCAGAATATCAGAATCTTTCATCGTTGTATTTTTTTAATTCAGCAATAAATATGCTTACACTGTAGTTATGTGTCACTTAAGTAGTGTACAAAAGCATAGTTATTCTTTCTGATTTTTCTGGTCAGATGAAAATAGAGAAATCTCATTGTGAAAATGTTTTTCTGTAACTATTTCACATGAGAAGATTAAGAAATGCTTAGCATATATATATTTGAGACATGATGCTCGGTCATATTTTCATATACTTCCTGTTTCAGTTGCTTTAATTTCTTTTTTAATTTATTTGATCCAGAGCTCTTTAAGTCAATCTAAAGACTGTCATTTACTTCAGTATCTATTGGATCATGGTCTTTATACAAATGAAGAGACTAACAATAGATTAGTTACAACACCTTATATTAAACTTTCTGTTCACACTCTTTTCAAGATTTAAAATGAGTTGAGAAAATAAAAATTTGGTCTTACATGAGAAGGAAAACCTGCCACTTCAGGCTCTCAACACCACGTGAAGTAATTTATTTATTTGCACGGGGTTTTGGGGGGGTTATTTTGTTTTTTTCGTACAGGGAAGGACAAAATTTAGCATGCACTTGTCAGAAAGAACAGTTCTCATTCTTCCAATTATGAGTCTTTTCTGTAGGTCCACCTGTGTCATCTTGGTAAGGCTGGGTTCTATAGGCCACCTGTGTCTGTCAGAACCATGATTATGCCCTTTTTTTTTAGTATTCTTGTGAGTATGTAAACTCTAGGACAGCCGTTACTTATACTAAGCTGTTTATGTGGTGCTGACTTAGTGGACTCGGGTATTAAACTTTTCTCAGTTTCTTCATATCTTCTAGAAACCATCAGAACAGCTTTAAGTTTTCTTGTCTCAGTATCTTTCAAACTCCAGACTCCATATATAAGTAAAAAAAAACCAAAAAACAAAGAATAAATCTAGGAATATGAAAACAATAAGTTAATTTTAAAAGAAAAGAAATCCAGATGAGGTAGAAATCTTCAGCTATGGCTTGTTGAAGTGTGAAAGAACCTGTGTGTGTGAGAGGTAGCAGCAAAGGAATGGGTTTAAATGGGATTTTGGAGAACAGATTGAGGTGACATTATTAAAAGTCCTCTGTCATCAGGAACTCGGAAGCACAAGAGCCCGTTGGCTGGAGAGGACGCGGAATCAGCCTCAATATTGTTGTGAACAGAAAAATAGAAATCCAATTTGGAACTGACCAAACTTTAACAGTTCTGCCTGAGAGTAGTGGGTAGGACAAGGTAATCTCCTGAGGGCTCCTACATCCCTATCTTCTGTGGTACTTTGATGGGGGCATAGGATGCCTTATAGTCTTCCTGCAGTACGTGAAGTCCTCATGTTCAGGTTTTTTAGTAGGTAGTTGCCTTTCTTGAAAGACTTTTTATTTATTAGAACTTAGACAAAATAAAAAAAAAACCAAATCCACAGTAAAGCACTTACTATCCCCACCAAGGAGAATGTCATGTTGCAACAGAATATTGCCTCCCTTAGGTCCATCCTTGTGGCCAAACACTGCACCTACCTCCTCACCAGCTACTGCCATGAATTATTTTAAGCGCTTCTCTCATTAACTGCAAACAGACACCTCATAAAATGAGGTTTGGCCATATCTGAAAAATCTTTCTGATTGTGTGATGGCCACTGCTGGTGCTACCTGAGCCATGTTCACCATAAATGAGTGTTCTCCAGACCTAAAAAATTTCCAGTAAAATGTTGGCTGTTCTAAAACCAACCACAAAACACACTAACATACCAGGCATTTCCTTTAGGGTGCTGCTACTTTAGTGAGTGTGCTAACTGGGTTTCTTCAGTGATTTATCCTGAAATAATCAGACATGCACACAAAGGTGAAGGTTCAAACCATTTAAGTCTGTTTAAGGAGAATATAATATTTTTAGCAACACATGAACCAGGAGTGGTTGTCTGTCAGTCCATAAAGATCTGATATGACCTCCATACATGGGAGGGAGAAGCACCATTTTCATAGGTTCTCTTGAGGCCAGTGAGTAGCCTGGAGCAGCACTGGAGAGGGACAGCTGGTGAAGAATGAAGCCTTGCAGGTGGCAATAGATGCCTTGGATTCTGCCTTCTGTCTTGTGCTGTTATGGGGAGGGCATCGTGGCTCCAAGTTTCATGCATCTGTTACAGAGTTCAAAATGGTGTATTCTTTACTGGAACCAGTAAGAACAAACTTGTGAAGGACTAAGAATAGCTTACTGTCTAAAGGTGACTAATGCCATAGCTCTGCACTGTCCGTTTTACCCCATTGGTATACTGGCATATTTAGCGTATGGTCATGAGATAAACAAGTGTGCCTCTGCAGAAAAATGCTCTTGTTCACTTCTATTGCTGCATGTAAAATGGAGGAGGGGGATCTTCATTCCAACTCCAGCCTGAAGAGATCCACCAGATATTCACATCATCTCAGATGGAGAATGGAAATGCTTTCCTGCATTGCTCCATTACTCCCAGTTCAAAGCATTTGTTTCAGAGAATTATGAGGCCAGATTTTCTGTTTTGTTTCTTCCTTTTTTGTTTCCAGGTCTCCTTCACCCTTTCCTCTGTTCTTTATGCCTGATCCCTAGGCTTACACACAAGATCAAGACACCACAAGGATGTACTTACCATGTTTTTCTATTACCAGGTGGACCTTTGTAGTCAGCTGGCTTTCCTCTTGTCTAAACACGTCTCTGGGTCTATTTGATGCCTGAAGTGACCAGCCAGAGTGTATTGCGGTGCCAGAAACAGCATTTACACAGTTGTAAGGACAGCCAGAAAATCAAGACTACAAATCCCAGCTGCCAGAACTTGACTGCTGCTCCTGCCACAAAGGCAGCTGATTTGTCCCCCTAGTACTAGCCAGGTGTCATTGTTTCAAGAACAGTTGGTTTGACATAGCAGATCAGACCACTTTGTCTGCCCTGAGCCTGTAGCACAGTGGAACCTTGGCCAAAGGAGTATGCAGTTGCTCTGTCTTTGTGTCAGGCAAATGCACATGGAGAAGGAAGTTGGAAGACAAAGAATGTGACTCTGAATAATGTGGGTAGCCAATCTGTCATGTCATGTCATGAATTTGATTCATGAGAACTCGCTGTACTTATGGGGTTTTCTTCAGCTGACAGTTAGATGGATGAGCATCTCCTGACAGGACAAGAAAGGTTTCATCAGAAAGGTATGCCATGAAAGTGGAAAGTATTTTTCTTACTGGAAACCAAAACTAGTGCGTGTATAAGCATGAGTTCCAAAAAAATGGATGACATACTATTTACTGAAACGTGTTGGACTAGTGCTGAGCTTTCACAGAGTCCATCTGCTGCTTGTAGCTGTATATGCTGAGGAGTGATAATCATGTTCTGTTTTCTCACATTCCTCAGGGCTGAGTTTCTTACAGAGTAAATTGAGTGAAGGGCAAGATCTGCACCCCATTTTACAAACTTGTGCTTGAAAACATCTTGAAAAGGATGTGTGACTTTGACCCCTTGACCTGGACTCACTTCCAAATCCATCCCTAACTATAGCTGATTATGTGGGCTGTGAAGTCAAGGAATTTGATGGTCGCATACTTAATGCATTGAAGAACTGGAAAGCTTTACTTGTACTAGTTTGATAAGCCCACCTAGGCTCAGGTGTAGCTTTTGGTTTGATATTTTTTCATCAGCTTTCAAACTGTTCCATAGATCAGCACTGAGTAATGAACAGCTATCTAATCCTAGATTGTGCATGGGCTTTTCCATCATCACCATTCTGCACAGAATAGCTGCTATTGTAGATTGTTACTTTAAAAATAATGCCCCTTTTTGATCTAGCAGGAATGCTTCTGCCATGAAAATTATCCATTCCTTTTTACTTCTGCTTGTTTTTTTTGCACAATTCCCAGAAACAATTCAGGGTTTGTCATTCCAGAAATCATATTTTTGGGTAACATTCTTAATCTTATATTTCTTTTGCAGAAAATACTCTCTGTAGCAGCTGAATAAGCAATTATTACATCATAGAAGTCTAAGGTTGTGCAGATTTTAACCACATTTTTTTCTTTGAACTCCCACACACTATGACAATCCTGTTAAGATTAGCAAACTCCTTTTTTTAAAGAAAACATATGCCCGTATGCATGTTGGCTATGTAAGCATAGTTCATAGCTAGCACACAAATGCATCACATCACAAAAATGCTTCAATTTGTGTGACCTTTAATCCCTTCTTATCTGATACATTTTCTTCATGACAGCTTTTGTAAATTAGAGGTCTGAGTTCCATCTGTCTTTTTGATGTCCTCTTCCTGAGACTCCTGAAATCACCCCTTTGCAGAGTACTTCATATACTGTCCTAACATCAGGACATGCATCCTTGCTGTTATCAGACTAATGCAACTCAAGTTATTTTGGATGCCCTGATGCACACGTGGGTTTTTTTTTTTTTACAGTGACAAAGTAGTGATGAAGCTACATTTGATTTTGATCAGGATCTTATGTAGCAGGAAGAGAACCTTAAGTAGGACTGAAACCTTGGACTTTGGCAGAGCTGACTTTGGCCTCTTCAAGCAATTACTGGGGGAAACCCCATGGGACAGGGTATTGGAAGGAAAAGGTACCCAAGAAAGTTGGTCCATATTCAAGGACCGCTTCCTCCAAGCTCAAGATCAGAGCATCCCAATGGGAAAAATATCAAGAAGGGGAGCCATGATACCTGCATGGTTAAATAGGGGACTGCTGGGTAAACTTAAGTAGAAGAAGAGAGTCTACAGGTCATGAAAGGAGGAGATGGCTATGTGGGAGGAATATAAAGATATTGTACAAGAATGTAGTATAGCAACTAGGAAAGCTCAGGCCTCCTTGGAGTTAAACCTTGCAAGGGAGATCAAGGATAACAGGAAGGGTTTCTTCAAATATATAGCAGACAAAACTAATGTTAGAGGCTGTGTAGGCCGGATGATGAATGAGGTGGGTGCCCGGTGACTGAGGTCAGTAAGAAGGCAGAGTTACTGAATGCCTTCTTTGCCTCTGTCTGTACTGTTGGAGACTTTTTGCAGGAGCCACAGATGTCAGAAGTCCCAGAGGAAGCCAGGATAAGCGAGTCTGTCTTGGTTGATGAGGACTGGGTCAGGGGCCAGTTAAGTTGTCTGGACATCCATAAATCCATGGGTCCTAATGGGATGCACCTGAGGGTGCTGAGGGAGCTGGCGAGAGTCATTGCTAGGCTACTGTCCATCATCTTAAAGAAATTCTGGGAAACAGGAGAGGTGCCTGAGGACTGAAGGAAAGCAAATATCACTCTAGTCTTCAAAAAAGGCAAGAAGGAGGACCCGGGTAACTGCAGACCAGTCAGCCTCACTTCCATCCTGGGAAAGGTGATGGAATGACTTGTTCTTGGTGCTGTCTCCAGGCACATCAAGGATAAGAGGGTTGTTAGGAGTAGTCATCATGGTTTTACCAAGGGGAGGTCACGTCTGACTAATCTAATAGCCTTTTATGAGTATGTAACCAGGTGGATGGATGATGGTAGGGCAGTGGATGTGTTTTTTCTGGATCTCAGTAAGGCATTTGACACTGTCTCCCACAGCATCCTGCTGGGCAGACTGAGGAAGTGTGGCCCGGAGGGCAGAGTAGTGAGGTGGATTGAGAGCTGGTTGAAGGGAAGAATGAACCAGACGGCATATTCCTGCATGTGACAGCTTCCCTGTAGGGTTTCTCCCTCCTAATAAAAGGTCACATTTCAGCTGGGCACAGACAGTATCATCAGCCTTTCCCAGAAATTTTTTGTCCCTCAGATACCTGAGATTTCTCTGGCTTATTTCCATGAAATGTTCCACACTTGGCAAAACGGATGAATGATGCAGCAGGTTCAGAAGAGCAGTACTGTGACTCCTATTTGATCATCTTTGGGCCTGCAGCTCTGAGGGGTGCTGTGAGCCGATCTGCTGCGGTAAATGACACATAGTCACATTCAGAGGATAAAGAACCATTGCTTTCCGTGATTCAGTATGTGAGATTCTTCACGGTGATGTAATCGGAGTAGTTTCTGCCATCTGCTTTTTACTACCCCTTCCTTTCAGACGCCCTGCGTTACAAACCTCTAGTTATGAGAAACTGAGGAGAGGCCGAGGACCTCGCCCCCAAATGCTGCTGGTCTCCTGAAGGGGTTGTACAGAGACACAAATGACCTCAGTACAAACTGCTTGCCCAGAGATTTCCACCCGGGATGGATGTCACATGGATGGGCACACGGACTGCTGAAGCCACACCACTGGAAAAATAGAGTTACGAGGCGATACGTCTGTCCTTTTCCTAAATACTCATTTACAACTCCTGATGCCAGCATAGCTGGAGTAGATTCCAGCGAAATCAGGCGTTGACACCCAAAGTGCGAGGCACATACTTTCCGAGATTTTGAAAACGCAGAGATTTGTCCACAAATTACCATTTTAAAAAGCAAACTGCAAAGCCAAGCTAGAGAAAATGTTTTTTCTTGTTTTATTGTGATGTTTTAGAAGAATGGCCTTGAGGGTGGAGTCCTTTTTTTACTGCTTGTTTTTCACTTCCCTCTATTCTCAAGAGATTTTTGGCAGGATCTTTGGAGGATATGAATTGTGATGTCACTGAAAAAAATGAGCCTGGACCACAGTTCTCCCTCAACAAACTATCCGAAATCCTTCTTTGTCTGCTGCACTCCTACAGTCGAGCTTGCTTAGCTTGGCCTGCTTTGAATTCTTGAGTTATTTGGTTGGAGTAGAGGTGTATTGCCAGAGCTGGGAGGGAAGAACTGGTGTTCAGAGCCAGGGATTGTCCTTCTGGGGAGGAACTTGGCGAAAGACCCAGTTTGTACAAAGCCCTGCAAAAACCTGCAGCCAGCTCTGCACTTCAGTTAAAGTGTATCATTTTTCAACACAGTTAAGATTAATTGCAGTCAACAGCACTAGAAGTACAGTTATTTGTAACACACTGTATGAAATTTGATGCATATAATGTTTGCTAGCAGTGTGCTGGCAGGCAACGAGCACTAGACAGGGTCCCTATTCCCAAAGAAGAGATCAGACACAAATTCATGTCTTTCACCACAGGCAGATATTTATTTACAAGACTGATTTTCTCTGTAGCATTATAAACTACAGTTAGGTTTCAGACACTGGCAAGAATTCTGGACACGCTGAGGAATTCAAGAGAATTATTGCCTTGACTTCATAGCGACAGAATTTTGACTGTTATTTTGGGTATGCAAGTAAGACTAGAAGGATGACCTAGGTCATACAGCACAGAGCTCTGTTATAAGCTAGCATTTAGTGTGATGCCATTTATAAGTATAATGATTTTCTTATTAAAAATGTTTAGTTTCCTTGATCCCATAATTCTGATTATTGTTTACTGTGGTAATATTTGTCAACAGCAACCACATCCTTTCACAATCTTTACCTATGTAGGCTTAAAACGGTCTGTTTCATATAATAGATCTTCAATTCCCTGGACCATCATCCTAGCCTTTCTTTACATTTTCCATTTCAGTGTATTCTTTCCTGAAGAGAAGTAGCCAGAATTATACTCTGTATTCTAGAGCTTTGCACAGTAGAATTAGTAGCTACCTTAAGATGTAGCTCTTTTCTTTTTGCTTGAAATTGTTGAATTATAATCAGTAGTTGGGTCTGTATGTTGTTCCCTGTAAACAACCGAGTTACTGGTGGGGATTATCTTCTCTACTTGCTTTCACCTGCTTTTTAATTTTCCCACATATGAAGATCTGCCATTTGAGGTACTCATGTAAACTCTGGTGTGTGTCAAAGTAAGTGTGATCATGAACAGGGTAAAAAATACTTCCATTTGTTTTGATAACTGCAGTAGGGTAGGAGGTAGATATATGGAAAAATGGAAGGGGCCTGTGACACCCAAATATCAGGAGCACTTGCGGAACAACAGCTTTGTAATTGGTACAGGGAAAGGCAGAGGAGACAGATGTTTGTCTTTACTAGACTCTGCAGGAAGCAATTTGTGAAAATGGATAGTCCTGAGTATAATGATGTTGCTTACTGAGATGTGCTTGGAGCAGTACTAAGGATGAGACAGTCATGTAAGGCATTTGATGATCCAGTGGAGAGAGAGTGTCTAGGAATGACCTGGTGGGCGCTCCCTGTTCTGCCACCAGCTTGCTGGGTAATTGGGGCAAGTCATCTCATCCTTCTGTGCTTTAGCTTCTCTATCAAAAAGAAGTAAATGAGTTTTGACTTCCTCTATGTAGCACAGCAACCTTCAAGTGAAAGGGTCTTACTTATTTTTCACTAAGTGACCAGCCACAGAATTGTATGGTTTGGAAGGGACCTCTTGAGATCATACAGTGTTTGAACACTCAGTAAAGAAGTGTTTCCCTGTGTTCAGGTGGAACTTTGTATGATGTAGTTTGTTTCAGTTACCTCCTCTTGTCAGTGGACATGAATTGAGAGAAAGAGTCTATCTCCCTCTTCTTCATCCCCTCCCTTCAGGTGTTTATAAACATCAATGAGCTCCCCCCAAGCCTTCTTTTTCTCCAGGCTAAACAGTCCCAGCTCTCTCTGTCCCTCCTCATGTGAATGATACTCCAGTGTATCTGGAGAACTGGGGAGCCCAGGGCTGAACACAGCTCTCCAGATGTGGCTTCACTGGTGCTGAGCAGAGGGGAATGATAACCTGCCATGACCTGCTGCCAGTGCTCTGCCTAGTGCAGCCCAAGAAGGTGTTGGCTACGTTTGCTGCAGAAGTGCATTGCTGGCTTATGACTAGTTTGGTGTCCACCAGGACAGCTAGGTCCTTCTTTGCAAAGCTGTTTTCCAGCTCACAATGCCTCAGTGTGTACATCTCTATAGGGCTTCTTCCTCCCTAGTTGCAGGACTTTTCATTTCCCTTTGTTGAAATTGGCAAGGCTCATTTCTGCAGTCTGTTGAGGTTCCTCTGAGCAGTGGCACAACCACCTAGTGCATAAGCAACTCCTCCCAGATTTGTATCATCTGTGAATGAGTTGAGCATCTACTACTCCTTTCAGTGTCCACCTCACTGTCTACTTACTTGACCTGTACATTGTCAGCTTGTCTGTGTGGGGCATTATGGGGGACAGTGTTAAAGGTTGTACTGATGTCAAGGTAAACAACATCCACTGCTCTCCCCTCATCCATCAGGCTAGCCACCTCATTGTAGAAGGCTATGAGATTAGTTATGCATGATATCCCCTTCATAAATCCAAGTTGACTTCTCCCGATCGCCTTCTTGTCCTTCATGTGCTTGGACATTGCTTCCAGGAGTATTTTCTCCACCACCTTACCAGATAGTGAGGTTGACTAGCCTGTAGTTTTCCAGATCTGTCTTGTCCTTGAAGACAGGGAGGTGTGTGTTCTCTTCCATTCTTCAGGAACTTCTCTCATTCAACATGACCTCTCAAAGAAAATTCTGAGTAGCCTGGCTATGACATCAGCCAGGTCCCTCAGCACTCGTGGGTGCAGTTTGTCATGTCAGTCAGAAAACTTAGGAAAATGATAGAGAAAATTAGAAAGCTGTCCTTGATAATTAGATTTTTTTTTTGCACTGATTGTGTATTTGTTACACGAGGTAACAAGTTCAGTGTCCAAACTACAAGATAATTAATAGGAAAATGTGACTCAAGTTTTATTCCAAGTTCTTATACACCTGCTGTGCAGTGAACTTTTGCACTTGGAATATGAAGCAAACCTGTAGTGCTTGTCAGTTCATTAACAGTATTTAGTTTTATTGAATTAGAGGCTTTTTGCAAAAATCATACTCTGACCAAATAATTATCTTTAGTATGCTTTTCCCCTTAGTCTTAGGGTTAGTATCATATGAAAAAGTAATCCTTAAATATGTTAGTCATCAAAATACTATGTATACCTTTCTGGGTTTTGTACAATACTTTTGTATTTACAGACATACTTCTGGGTCAAACAGATTAATTGGTTAATAACCTCAGGAAAAATTAGTTCTGCAAATTAACGCTTAATGAGATTCATCTTTCTCTCTAACAGTGATTTATCCTGTATTTGTCAGGGTTTTTAAAGACTGGTTTTTGTTCCTGCCCGTTTTGATAATAAAGGAGTGCAGCCCACTGTTGTGGTGCAGGCCTCGATCTATCTGCACTGTTTTCTGCTGGAGTACCAGTCCCTGGGCCGCATCTCCATGTGAAGGATTAAAGGGAACTGCAGTTTGCCTCACTGAGGAGGGAATACCTCCAGCACCTGGGCTAGCAGGTGGCTTCATTTGGCCCTGGTTGCCATTTGGATGGGTGCAGTATTCTGTGTGTAGATCAGGGAGGGTAAAATGAGCTGTCACTGCTTTGGTTTTGTTTTTAACTGGCAGATACGATATCATTTCATAAGGTTGTATTAAATATCTTTTTGTGCTTTTCTTTATTTCTGCAGATCTTTCAATAGAAGAATGCTGTGAGAAGGGCATCGAATGGGCAAATCAAAACAGAATATGTGCTCCTCTGCCGTTTATATCCGAGTCCAGAGAATGCAGGTATATCTTTGTATGCTGGACCAGTTTGTATTTTCATGTAAAACCACAGGAATGACAGGTATGAAAGCTGATTTCAAAGATGAAGCACACAGCTCTTAAATGCATTATACAAGTTCACATCTAGCCTTGGGGAGTACCTACAAAGTACCTGCCTTTCTTCCATTGTCACATAAATTTTTCTGTTGCTGTAGTGTAAAGTCACCCAGTTCTCCTCTGTTTGATGTGTGCTGCCTCTTGGAAGTTTTTCCATTGTACACTACTCACAAGGCTTGGGCTGTGCCTACAGTCAGTACATCTCAGTATGGCTCCAGCAAAGCTGCTTCAGTTGATACTGATTGCAGATCTAGCCAAACGGTGGTCCAAATTCTTAGGCAAATGTTTATCGAGAAATGCCACAGAACCTGTACATGAGTAATCTATAGGTCACATATGTAGGTATGTAAGAGAGACTTTTAAAACTGCTTTTCTGTGTGGCGCCACATGCATAGTAGTGCTGCAGTTCTTAGTTGAATTGCTGGATGGGAGAACTTAAGTCAAATTCCTAGTTATGTAGAGTGTCTGACTTCTGTCCAATGCCTTCGACTGTAGAAAATAGCAGACTTTAGTTAATAGATTTCTTCATCCTACTGACATTTAATAGGATACTAATTTATATTATGCAATCTAGCAAATGAAATAATGATGTTAAAAGTTAAATTTATTTTCACGGTAGAATTTTGATTATACTGAATCTCTTGCATGGTTGGGGCATTCTTATGTTTATGACAGTGATATTTTGTGTTATTTTTGCTGTTAAATGCACTAGTTACATTTAATTTGTGAAGCTAACAATTTGTGGTTGGTAGTTTGAGGGAACGTTTCATAGAGGACTTTGTATTTAAAACACTACATTGCTCCCTTCTATCTTTTCAAATGGATTGCAAAGTGATTTAAACTTGGTAAATGTCGAAGTGTCGGATTGTTCTCTATTACAGAAAGAATGTGTCTTGCAGGCAAGTCTGTCCATGTTTTCTGACTTCTGCATTTATATTGGCATTGAAAGCTGTCTCTTACGTAGTAGAATTGACAGGACTTAAATCCCAATTTAGGAAATGCTTGAAGAGTCAGAAAACTTAGAGAGAAAATAGAGGCAGTAAAAACAGGAAGCCAAATTTATTGAAGAATCTGTGGGGTGAGAATCTTGAGGATTTAATGATAGATTGATTAGAGTGAGTTGTGATTCTGTTGTAAGTGTAGGTCTTTTAAAGACTGCTATTTCAGAGAGTCCTTAGGACTTCATAGGAATTGAGAAAAGCTTACTAATACTTCATCTAGCTTTCGTGCTTAACTGATATGTAACTGAGAAAATTACAGCAATTAATGGTAAATCAGAAACAGTGAGTTTACCAACTCACATGTTCTGTGAGAGGTGTGAGGACTTACAAAAAAAGAAGTGGATAGATGCACTTCAGTTGCATCCTTTCATGACTGATAAAAAACCATAGCACCCACTGAAGCTTGGCTTCACTTAAAAAGTGTCTAAGTAAAAATGTCACCTTTGACTACTTTCTTTAATGGCAATATTGTTTAACACCATTTAAAATTGCAAACTGGAATATCTATGAGAGATACAGGAAAATCGCTTGCCATTTCAGACACAAAAGTAAGGGCCAAAATCTGCTTCTGATTGCTGGTGTAATGAGCTAAAATGAACAGTGAGGGACCACGGTTCCCTTTGCAAGCATGTGAGAGTAATGACACTGATTTTGTGTGTTTGTTCCTACTGCACAGAACTTTGAGCCAAACCAGGTTCCCTGCACAATGTCCAGTCGTGTCTGCAGTCTCTTAGAGTAGTTGCTTGTCCCAGCAAGGAGTATACCTCACTGTATTATTGCTCTGGACAATGACAGTATTTTTCTCTGTGCCTTCATGACTCAGTAAATATGAGTATAGAGTTTTAATGAATGATATCTGTGGCTGTCAGACTTTTGCCCATGATTTTTTTTTTGTGATCTAGTTGAACTCACAGCAGCTGGAAACAGCTGCCATTTATTTTTTTGGAACTCGACCTGCTCAGTAAATCTCCTTCCTTTCAGAATGAAGACTCTCCCCTGCCTAGAGCTCTTAGCAAGTTAATTCCTGGGCCAGAAACAGTGTAGCTCCATATGAAAACCACATACCTTTAGCACTGTGTAAAGTCTTTTGGGGAGTTACGTTGGGAATAACATTATTTATTATAGTGTTGCAAAAATGAATAAAGGCGGCTAGGTGCTCTGCAAAAACAGGATCAAGAGGTGATCTGTACTCCCAGGCAGAGATAAGCGTCAGCACTTGGTTACAGATTCATATGGGAACACGAGGAAATAAGACCAGACTATTTGAAGTGATAGGCAGCAGATGCTTGACTGCCAATAGATGTTTATTGATTTATGCCATTTTAAGTCTGGAAGAGACTGAGATTTTGGCCATCAAAGTTGACAGTTTTATGTTTTCAAAAGCTGTTTTGAAGTTATTTTTTGAGAAGTTGTCTTTATTAATTGTTATCTCTTCTCTGTAGGCAGCTAAGTGTGCCTCACAGTCACACAGAATTTCAGGTTTACAGTCAGAGGGATGGAACAGTCTGCTGTGTTGTCAGGGTTTTACTGCCACTCATTTAGGATGACTTGCGTAGTTCACTTTATGAATAATGTCACATTCAGTTTTTGCCACAACGTTATCAGTGTTGTTTTTCTATATATACCAGTGTAATTTTACCCTTTACTTTCAAGAAAACTTTTATTAAGTAAACTACAAGGCTGTTTATGGATAGCAACAGATTAATTTTGAGGTTTGTTGAATCAGTTGTCTGTTGTGATACATGTTCAAATATATATATTTCATTGTTGAGGCACTAGTAATTTTAATTTTTCATATTGCTAAACTCATAATACCAGATCTTCCTCTTGTTCTTACTTTTTCTTATTTCATTTCTCTTGCACGTTAACCTGCAAACCAGAAGGACAAAGGGTGAAAGATTCTGCTTGTTTTTATAAAATAATTCTGGAGTGGAATAATTCCCTTTTTTAATTTTTTGATTTTTTTTTGTCTGTACAACTTTCTGTTGTTTTCAGAACAAAGTTAAATTTTAGTGCTTTCATGGAAAGAAATGAAAAGAAAATAGGTGATTACAAAATCTGTGCTGGTTTAGAAGTCCATTTTCTGGGTAGGAGAATAATAAATGTAAAATGATTGTGGAGGACATGTAGCTTCTCAGTTGGAAAATAATTCCATGAAAATATCTAACATTGGTTAAATTTTAGCAGAAAGTAAATGTGAGAATACAAACCAGTACTTCTTAACCTAGGAGTTAAATAATTTTAATTTTACATCAGAATCTGCAACAAAGGATAAGGATTTTTAAAATGTCTGAGTGATTTCTGTTCTCTGTGAGCCATGAATAAAACTCATCTTTCAGAGAAACCAGAAAAGGTATTATTTTACCTGAAATATCCTGAGTCAATGTCAGTTATTACACCTCACGCTGCTACAGATTTGGCATTTAGTGTTTTAAGAATTCACCCATATTGTGAAGACCTATTTATTTGGATAGTGTTTTAACTGAATATGGCAGATAAGGAGGAAGTAGCCTGTGTCTCTTTTAATTATTAGGAGTAATTAAAAAAAAAAAAGAAAAAACCCCATGGGAAAGTACTCCTCAACCTTCTCTTGTTTGTTTTTTGTTTGTTTTTTTT
>VXBZ01008079.1:1591973-1629844 GCA_013399135.1 Heliornis fulica | reverse complement strand
TTTTTTTTTTTTTTTTTAACTTGAGACCAATATTGTAAGCCCTCTGTAGATGTGAAGTTAATAGGGATGCTGCACAGGGAGAATTGAAAGGGCTTATGTGAAGAGACAAATCTAGATATCCTATTAGCTGTTAGAGGTGGCTCCTTTATTCTGCTGTGAAGTAGGAAGCAGGTATGTATGATATTAGGGTCTAAGGCAGGGAGGCACACATATTTTACAGAAGATGGGGAGAGCTACTCTTCATCCCAAAAGTCTCGGTGTCTGAAGAACCTGTGGTGATACATGTTAGCAACCATCAGCAGAAGGACTGGTGTGCAAAGGGAAAAGGATGGTCAGCTGGGCAGATGAAGCTGGAGCTGGAAGACCAGTATTGTGCAGATTTTTCTAGCATTTTCCCTTGCCATCTTTCAAGGATTTCTACCTCTATTACAGTTACACAAGTGTTTACAGTCTTGAACAATAATTTGCTATGAGTGCAACTTCACTGTAGGATCTGGGCAATGAAGTGTGATGTTATTGTTGTTGTTCTGAGAATGAGCAAACAGTATTTTAATCTAGCATTCAATTGATGTCTAATTACTTGTTACAGTTGGGATGGGCCTCATAACTTACAAATACAGCTGTGGGAAACATTTTAGGAAACTTTTTTGTTTTGGTTGAAATTGCCAATTTGTCAGGATTTTAAAGAGATGACTTGTATTTGTGAAAGAAAAAAAAAAAGACCACATTGGAAATCAAACAGATCTACTGAAAGACTGCTGTTGTTTGTTTGCTTGTTTGTTTGTTTGTCTGTGGCTAATGTATCTAGCTGCTCAACAGGACTTGGAGTGCTAAAGGAGCTGGAAAATCTCAGCTCCCACACTCTTTGTCTTGATGTTCAGATTCTACAGGCTTCTAAAGTCCTGACAGTCAGACCACCCCAGAGCTGGGCAGGGAATGGAAATTCTGCTTCAGAGGGAATTTCAGCAACAAAAAAGCTACATATTCTTCCAAACTGGAACTAAATAAAATATTGAAACCTTCAAATATTCTGCCAAATAAAGTTACTGTCCTGGGCTTAACTTCTAGCTATGACTTTACAGTCTATTTTTGAATAATTTGTTCATGAACTCATCCTGGTTTTTGTTTCTATACACTGAAATCTCATAGCCATTTTTGTCCAAGTGAGATCTGCACAGTCAGACCATTACCAAATTTAATAAATAAGAATAGGGGATCTTTGTGAGTGTATCTTGACAACCTCATATCGGCAGTATTCATAGAGATGCAGAATATGAGCCCAATACCCACAAGTCCCCTGCTTTTAGGTGGGCGAGACTGGATGACCTGGCCTTAGAGCTGAAAGGGTCCCTCGTGCTGCCTGGGGACCTGAAAGCTTATGCTGTGGTCAACAAGAGAGAAGAAGCTCCTCCATGGGTGACACATGGGAATACTTATCTCAGACAGCAGTAGAAGCCTGTAGTTTAGAGGTTCAACTAACCCACCCCTCTGCTTTATATACTTCCAAAATTCCCACTAGTGCTGTTGGCTATAAAAATGCATTTATAGGGTTTTTCTGTGTGTTACTTAAAACGTTCTAACATAAGCATGACTTGCAGGTGCACCTGTTGTACTATAAATAGAATTTACCAGCTTGGATTGCCTTGGATTGGGATAGTTCCCTTTCCCCATGGTAACTCAGGTAACATTATTCTTAGTGAAACTGAGTTATCACAGAATACATGGATAATACCATTATGATTTGATTTGCTGTTCTTCTATAACTTTGTTCTCTGCTTCTCGGGGCCTGTTACAGCAGGTAGTGGTAGAAGAGCTTCAAACTACAAGCTCCACCCACAGCGCTGCACGAGGCAGAGACACGCTTAAAAACTGAGGGGAGAGAAGGGAGGTAACTTACAAATAGGTTTTGCGTGCAAGTAGTAGCAACAGGAATGGGGGAGTTTAAAGCCTTCCCATGTAGATTTTTTTTCCACAGGAAGGAGTTTTAAATTTATTCACTGAGACTCAGATAAAATAGAATGATTTTATGAACAGTGGAACTAACAAAATGGTTTCCTGCAGATTTTACCCTGTCTCCTTTCCACATCTGCCTGCTCTTCCCTCCCTGTCTTCCCCCCTTGCTTGCTGGAGCACTGATTTAGTTCTTGCCATCTTCAGCTACCAGCTGTCACAAAACATGGAAGCTCTTTGCAAATGTGGTTGAAGTTATCCATTTGCTTAAAAAAAGAGGACAGACTGCAAGGTAGACAGGCAGTTAAACTGTATCAAACATATCACCTAAACATTCTGCCTACTTCTAGAGAGTATTTATAATTTAAATGTGTGCCCTCAAGAACCAATTTCCATGAGCCTAGTACAAGTGTTGTCAGACCTTGGATTACCTGTTCTTGACATATGACACTCTTCTTGCATTGTTTCCATCCTCCTGTCAGCATGACCCAGGTTCAGTGCTGCCGCAGCCAGCTGGAGAAGCAGTACTGTTCAGATGGGATTGAATTTGCCAACGTGCGTGAGGAGTGTGATTCACATATTGGTGAAAACTCCACCTGTGAAGCTGAATACTTCAAGGTAAGACATCGGACCTACTCCTCTTCGTCTCTAAGGAATGGTATTGACTATCTACATTGGTAGTAAGGGTCAACTCTGAAGTTCACTGTATTCGGATTGATGCACATAAACAGCTTTTACCCACCTACACCTTGTATCTCTGTTATGGATGTCCACTTCGTGCTTCTTAGAGAGAAACAGTTCCTTGTTGAGTGAAGCAGACTGTCTCATATTTTATAGAGGTAAAGGGTAGAATGCAAAAGGGTGCATCTTGAACAAGTAATTGGCTAGGAAAGTGCTTTTGTGTGAGGAAAGACATCAGTGCTATAGGAAGGGATGGGCAAACTTGGATGCGTTTCAGACTTTAGCTTTCATTAGAACTTCATGTCCTCAGGTCAAACCCAGTGGTTTTCAGTATTGGTGGTCCAAAGGCATAGGACTGAAGTTAATCCTCTGAGTGTACTTGTAATTCCGGCTTGTGGACATGTTCTTAGTTAACATGACTTCAATTTATGTTTGAATAAAGACACCTGTATGCTTGTGATAATAGCATTTGATATTAGAAGAAAAATGCCTATTGTTGGCATCTTTAGTTAATTTGTGCCCTGCCCTCCACCTTTATTACTGTATTTGTCTCTTGTTTCTTGAAAGGGAGCATATTCAAACTGCTCTGCAGAGTGTTTTGGGAAGAAGCTCCACCAGTAAGATCATGACCTTAAGTATGACCCAGTCATGAACAGCTCTGATCCTACTTTTGATTTCTTTCAGTGGTGACAAAAATAGATGTGAGTGCTTGTAATTCTTGCCCCTGCTTAGAGATGGTGAATGTTTTAGTTGGTTCATTTAAAAAAAATTGTGATATAGAAGACGAGAGACAATGTCTGACTCACAGGTTTCCTATCTCTCCAAAATGCCAGCTAGATCATGCTCCTGGCAGTGGGATGCTGCTGATGCCAGGGGTGTGAAGTAATGCCCATTGTGGCTGAGAGTGGAAGAAGGATAACAAATGCAGGTGAAGCTGGCATTGTCAAGTTGTCAAAAACTTGTCTGCATGTGTAGCGTGATTTTTTCCCATGGTGGAGTGTCTCCTAGAGAGGGGATATGTCACCTGTAGAGCACATCCAGGGTATGCCTTCCTCTGGTGGGTACCTTCTTAACTCCAGCCAATAACTACGTACCACACCACCACTCCCTTACCCTTCCCCCCTAAAGGATGATGGGCAGGGGAATAGGAAAAGGGCTCATGGGTTGAGATAAAGACAGTTTAATAAGATAATAAAGGAAGAGAATAGTAATAACAATAATGACAATAATAAGTGCTGTAGAAATGTAATTGCTCATCACACACAAAAGGAAAATAAAACAATCTGGTTCCCAGTCTGTTTCTGACCAGCAAATCTGCTGCCCATCTAGCCCCCATTTATTATGGGAGCATGATGCTTTGTGTGTGGGAGCATGGCTTTGACCAGTCTGAGTCAGCTGTCCTGGCTGTGCTCTCCTAGCTTCTGCACCTGGCAGGGCAGCAGATGCTTAAGAGTCCTTGATGTAGTGAAAGCACTACAACCACCTAACAACAGCTGAAAACATCACCACATTTTCAGCATCATTCTCATACTAAACCCAAAACACAGTACTAAAAAGGCTCAGACGAAACCAGGATATCCTGGAGTTGAGATTCCCCTGCGCAGCCTTTACTGCTAGGAAGCCTGTCCATCCCAATCAGAACGTGCCATGGAAAAGTATTTGTGTCAGCGCTTTGAAGAGCTGTGAACAAGGACTGTGATGATGATGTGTACTCTGCATATTCAAGTGCTTGTTCCCAGAGACAGGTTTATAACAGCAGCACTGTTTGATACATACACCATGGGACAGCCTTAAACCAGAATACAACTATTCAAGGAAACCCACTTTCCCATCATTTGGCTCATGTTTCTCTATGTAGGCTTGTCAGCATGAGAAAGAAGAGTTAATTATATTGTTTGTTTTGGTTTTTTTTAAAGGGCCAGATTTTATAAAGAAGGCAGGTTTTCTTGGTGACAACTGTATTATTAAAGAAGATGGACTGGGCCATGATCTCTGGCCCTGGGAATAAACAACTCAGCACAGCTCATGTTACATAACCATGTCATCTTTTCCCTGCAGAACACAGTGCATTAGGACTGTTGGGAACACTTCCTTGCCTGTGCAAACCCCAAAATAAGCTTCAGCATCATCTCAGAGGATATTAGCTGCCATGAGAGCTCCCTGATATTTAAACATTAAATATGATTGCAGGACAATGCCTGAGCCCATATTCTGTTGCTATTTATTTTACTGGAATAGACATAGTCAGTGTATTTAAACTTTGTGAGCCACATTCTGCCCCTATCTGTCCCCCCAGTAGGAATATCCTACACTAAATACCTGTAGTGAGGTAGCTGTAGGAATATCTTTGTAGATAATCTCTTAGATCTGTGATGGACGATTACTGATCAGCAAACAATTCATTGTTTCTTTTGTTGAACACATTTTGATTCTGATAATCTTGAGACACAAAATGTATCTGTCAGTTGGGCCCTGCTGAGGTAAGTAAACTTCTCCATTCATACCGATCTCACGCAGGCTCATTATGGGTTGAGTTCGTTTAGCTTAGGTAGCACGGGAAATCTTCTGGCTCTTTGTCTCCTTCAAGGCAGCAGAAAGAGTGGTTTGGTGTTTCAGGTAGTGGGATCAATTGCAGCACTTAACAGCAAACGAGGTGTTTTTTCTTCCGCTTGAATCCAAAACTTGCAGTTAGAGAGAAAATAAGATGATGACTGTATTCTGAAAACACTTCCCTCAGCTTTTACACTACATTAAAGGCAGTAAGCATAGGTAATGATGGGCACGATTTTACTCCCATTTTTTTTGGAAGCATAGCTTTTCTTACCTTGAAAAAAAGGGATGCAATATTAAACATTAATACCTAAAATCTTAATCAAAAAGCAGTAATAAATTCCCAGATTTGTTGCAGGCATAGGATATATAGAAATGATTTTATGAAATTTTCTACCACAACAGCCCTACAGAAAGGGGTGAAGCTTGTAGAAATTTGACCTATAAGGTACTGGGACATTTTCCCCAAAATTTTTCATGGGTACTTTCTTTTTCCAAAGATCAGGATACAGCTTTATTGTCACACTTTGGTTAAGAATACTTTGTTTGTGTGTATCAGCTGAGCAGAAAAGTTTTATTGCTTTGGACTGTTGAACATGTTGTTTATTATTTTTCAGATCTCCAAAAGTTTTAAAAAATTCCACAGAGTTAATTGTATTTTTTCAGCCTGTTTTTCATAGCATCTGCTAGTTAGTCTGGATTTCAGCAAGGGAGAGACCTCTTGTGGACAGATACACAAAGACAGTGGTTCATCCTTCCAGATCTGGTAACTTAAACCATCACTTTCATATTAAAGAACTGTTATAAAATTTAACCCATTAAAAGACTTTACTGATGAAAGCAATTTCAGGTGCTTTCTAATCACACCAAAAATAAGTCTTCCAACTTCTCACATAGAGCTGTTTATTCCTCAATTCCTTCTACCTCTATTCCTTTCTGTGAGGAGGCAAGGTTTAAGAGCAGTGAAAGGATCACAGGCCTTCAGGTAGGACACAGCTCTCTATCCAAGCATGAAGATCAAAGTACAGCTTTGAAGCTGAATTTCCTGTTGCTCTTAACAGAGGAAAAAAATGTTTGAAGTTATTATCAAGATGAGCAAAGGCTTGCAGGCAGTGAAGGTGTATAATAGTAGCTCAGTTGCTAGGTTGTACCATCCATGAAGGCAGTGATGATTCTAGCAAGTGGGTGAATGTTCATTGTGGCATCCCTCTGGACAACTGGCAACCTTTGGAAAATGACTGCAGACACATCAAGAACTGAACTAATACAGAGTCAAGACTGCACTTCAGACTAAAGATTTTTAAACCTTTCAGAATAGACTAACAGTCCTGAAAAAAAAGTAGTGCAGGAAAGGAAGTGTTGAGGTTAATTTCACCAGGGCAGTGACACAGAGTTGAGGTCTTTTCTGCTTCTCACCCCACCAGTGAGGAGGCTGGGGGTACACAAGTAGTTGGGAAGGGACAGAACGGGGATGACTGACCAAAAGGATTCTCCATACCACATGAAGTCATGCTCACCATAGAAAGCTGGGGAGGAAAAGGAAGAGAGAGACACACACATTTTGAGTTTTCCCAAGTAACCATTGTGCTTGATGGAGCCCTGCTTTCCTGGGCACGGCTGCCAGCCCATGGGAAATGGGGAATGAACTCCTTGTTTTGCTTTGCTTGCACACACAGCTTTTGCTGTATCTATTGAACTGTCTTTATCTTAACCCACAAGTTTTCTCACTTTCACTCTTCTGATTCTCTTCCCCCATCCTCATGCAGGTGGAGGGAACCAGCTGCATGGTGCTTATTTTCTGGCTGAAGTTAAACCACAATACTTAGCAAGCTCAGTACTTGAAGATTTACATTAGCTGGGAGCAGAGATCTTTCAAGTGGTGGCTCAACATGGAAGAAATAAAGAACATAAGGTTATTCAACGCTTCAGGAATGGAGAGATGAATCACCACTCCACAAAAAAATTCAGAGAAACTCCATAAATTCTAATTTGAGCATTGTTTGACAAGACAAGGAAATAGATTGAGTCACTTCATACAACTAACAGTAGAAACCAGCAAGGATGTCCAGAAGTATGCAGTGTCAAAATCTATTAAGACATCACCTGTATGCAGTAACTTAAGATTTGGTTATCAAAAAATATGCAAGCCTAAGTGAAACAATGAATCTTCAGCCCAGTTTTCATTTCTGTCTTCTGATTTATGATTGAAAATTGCAAATCCAACAAAATTACAGACAAATGTCAAAAGCTTTGAGCAGGATGCCACAGGAAAATGTTAGATATGTTGGAATAAATATCCAGAAATCCAGAATCCTTGGAAGATATGATTATTTGTTTCTAATGTCACCAAGAAAAGCCATAAATACGGAAATAGCCCGCATGTATTAGTGATGAAACCAGATGGAAGTATTGGGAGAACCAAATGAAAAAAGTGGACATTGAGGAACTGTTGTGGTTCAGGCCCAGGCAGAGGCTGAACACCACCAGCTGCTCGTTCACTTTTCATGAGGAGAGAAAACAGACCAAGCCCCATGGGTTGGGATAAAGACAGTTTACCAATAGGCACTTGGAGAAGGGAACAATAACAGACACACTAAGTGATAACACAGAGTACTTTACCAACCAACAAGAAGCTGACAGAGACCACTGTACCAATGCAAAAACCTCTAGACCCAACCCCTTACCTCTGCCCCAGGGAGGTGTGAAAACAGCCTGGGCCAACTCAGCTCCTCTGTGCTGGCTGCTTGGGGGAGTCAGCTCTGGCCAACTCATCTCACCTATGCTGGCTGCTTGGGGCAGTCAGCTCTGACTGGCCAGAACCAGGACAGGAACCATCCCACCAAACAGTATTTAATAAGGGAAAACATGTCAGTGAGCATGAAAAAACCACCCCAGCACTGGCCAGGAGGGCAGAGTTCATGCCATGCACCTTTCTGCAGCAAGGAAAGGATTCAATTCTGTATGTAATTGGCAAACCACGAAGTAGCATACTTACATACAGTGTGGACATCAAAACGCTGCAAAGTAAAAAGAAGGATAGAAGAAACAAGGAAAAGGACCTTTTTATTTTACTTCCATGCTGCTCTAGTTTTTAAAAGAACCTCTCACTTCAGTACAGAGCTAATACCTTACAAGGGAGAACTTAGAATATAAGCAGGGGGCTACATCTCCAAGCAGTGAAAGAAATGCAATAGTTGTCCTCGTTTCAGTAGATACAGTGCTTAAAGCACCAAATTAGAGAAATTTTGTTCAGTGTTTATTCCACCTTTTCTCTCTAATGGTGCAGACTATTTTTTTCAAGCAATAAAGGAGCCTGGAGCCTTAATAAAATTAACTTAAAATGGTAAAAAATAAAAAAAGTTTTAAGCTTTAAGTAAAAGCTTAAATCTTCCTTTATGTGTCAGTAGCAATTGGTAGACACCAGTTCCAGAAAACCAAACATCTTAACTGCTTTCTAACAGTGAGGAAGAAATCTGAATAAGTTGTCAGTGTCCCCTCATTTTAAAATAAAATAAAATTATGCCTGTTTTTCATTGCTGGAAGCCATGTCAGGGCTGTAATGCTTTTAAATAATGCTTGACCATGTGGTCTCTTTTTTCAGAGCAGAACAGCTTCTCTTTCTGACCTGTGAACGCTAACCTCTGATGAATCATGTTTGTTCTCTTGCTTGTCTGTTAGCTCAGAGACACGGGTATTTTTTGCTTGGAAGTTGAGTAGGCAGTTTAATTATAAACTGAGTCATGCACTTCGCTGATCGTGTCCCAGTTAAATTGAACTGGACACAAAAGGGAAGCAGAGTTGTTAAAAGTTCCCACTATTCACCAGTGGTTGAAACTGGGCTATGTGGGCAGGGAGCAATGAAATTCCATACACATATGTGGATTGTTCTGGCCCTCCACATCACACATTCACACATACACAATATCTGTGAGAACCAGACCCAGGTTTTGTGCTTGGCTCTGTGTCGGCCAGCTGTAGAGCTCACTGACCTCAGCTACAGATTAGAATGTCTGAGCCTGAGTGTACCACAAGCTCTTACAGAGTTTGCAGGAAATTTCCATCACTTCACTACAGCGTGATAATGCCGTTGGCACTGCTGACAAAATTTGCATTGATTTGTTAAGGGCTGGGATTTACCCCTTTTTTTTTTTTTTTTTTTTTTCTTTTTTTTTTCTTTTTTTTTTCTTTTTTTTTTTTCTTTAAACAGACATGTTGTTATTGTTGCTTGCTGGGAAAGGCTGCCCAAGTTCAAGGACAAAGTTGTGAACCCAACCCAAAGATAGGATACCAGTGTGGAATTGTCTTCAGAGCTTGCTGTGTGAAGGGTCAAGAAGGCATCGATATGTCCATCAGCGATGATGCTCCTAAAAAGGAACAAGGTATTTTATGTTACACATCACAAAAGAGTGGGACTCTAAATGATATGGAGTACAAGCAGTGCTTATACTTTAGATTATTTCGTTTGGAATTTCTCTAATGAGGTCTCTGAGTAATTCAATGATGCATGTTTATTGGAGCTCATTTTTCTGGCTGGTGATATCTGAGATGCTGTATACCACAGGAGGCTAAAAGAGCTAGATAGTGATCACTCAGTCCTTGGTGTCAGAACTTAACTATAAGTCAGATTAAATTGGCCATTAATGATCCTTATCTTGGAAACTGAGTAGAAGCTAATATTTTTAATCACACTTTTCCCCCTGGTAAGTTCCTAATTAAAAAGGAAATTCACAACTGAGTCTTTCAATTAGGTTGAAAAGCCAGATGGCCTTTGCCAGCTCTGCAGAATTCAAATCTTCGCTTTTTTGTGGGAGTCAAATACCCACAAACTGGATGTGGGTGCTTGAACTGCCAGGACCATCTGGGAGAACTGAGCATTTCCAGGAAACATAGTATCTGCATTTCTCTCCACATTGTTGGAAGAGAGTGGCTTCTTTATCAGTGACCGGGATGAAGGGATCGAGTGTTCCCTCAGTAAATTTGCAGATGACACTAAGCTGGGACGAAGTGTCGATCTATTTGAGGGTAGGGAGGCTCTTCAAAGGGACCAGAACAGGCTGAATTGATGGGCTGAGACCAATGGGATGAGCAAATTGAAGGCCAAGTAGAGAGTCCTGCACCTGGGATATAACAACCCCCTGCAGTGCTACAGGATTGGGGAAGAGTGGCTGGACAGCTGCCAGATGGAGAAGGACCTGGGGGTGTTGGTTGACTCCCAACTGAATATGAGCCAGCAGTGTGCCCAGGTGGCCAAGAAGGCCAACGGCATCCTGGCTTGTATCAGAAACAGCGTGGCCAGCAGGTCTAGGGAGGTGATTGTGCCCCTGTACTTGGCACTGGTGAGGCTGCACCTCGAGTACTGCGTTCAGTTCTGGGTCTCTCACTGCAAGAAGGATATTGAGGTCCTGGAGTAGGTTCAGAGGAGGACAACCAGGCTGGTGAAGGGGGTGGAGAACAAACCTTGTGAGGAGCGGCTGAGGGAGCTGGGGGGTGTTTAGTCTGGAGAAGAGGAGGCTGAGGGGAGATCTTACCACTGCCTACAGTTACCTGAAAGGAGGTTTTAGAGAGATGGGTGATGATCTCTTCTGCTGAGTGACACGTGATAGGACAAGGGAGAATAGTCTTAAACTGTGCCAGGGCAGGTTCAGATTAAATGTTAGAAAGAAATTCTTCACTGTAAGAGCTGTTGGGATGTGGCACAGGTTGCCCAGGGAGGTGGTTGAGTCACCATCCGTGGGTCTATTTAAAAGACGAGTAGATGAGGTGTTCAGGAATATGGTTTATGAGAGGACAGGTACGGTTGGGATCGATGATCTCAATAGTCTTTTGCAACCTTGTGATTCTGTGGATGGCAGCAGTTCCTGACACTCTTCTCCATACCTAGTCCACAGTGAAGAAGAGAATGAGTGTGGATATACTAACCCTTACAGACCTGGGCTGTTGGGTTTTGGTTTTTTGCCTCTTCTGGCAGACAGAGACTGCAGAATAGTCCTGCTGTAGAGTATTGCATCCTTTGTGAGCAGTTGAGCACTGAAAATGGGTACAGTGACAGATTTTGGGAGACATCCTAATTGGTCACTTCAACCCAAACCCCCCACAAAAGCTTGTATTGGTATTCTTAAGCCAGTACATTACCAGACTTCTTTCAGGTTTTTGTAACCTGGCTTGTGTCGGTGCACACCCTTATCAAGTATCACTTAGACATACCCTGCCAGGTTCCTTGCACACTGCTGCCTCAGCAGGGGAATTAGCACTGGTTGAAGAGACCAGACTGGTAGATACCTTGTAATTAAACCACTCTGTTAATAGCAAACATTTGCAGATCCCGTGTACCTGTGTGATGTTAGATCACACTTTAAAATCCAGAGTTGTGAGCACAGTGTACAGTATTTCCCCATTTAGCCTTGTGGGCAAGCAGCATGCCAAATAACCATTATGCATATGGTTTGCATGGGTTTCATGGCACACATAGTAACTTATGAACTGCCAAGATGGATCTATGTCAGCAAGCAGGGCAGGACAATATTAATTCGCATCATTAAATTAAGAAGCAAGCAGGTGGTTGAACATACATCAAATATCTCTGTCAGTGCTTAAAATGGCCTGTAGAAAGACAGAGAAAGAGACATTCTGAGTAGCCAACTTTGTTAGTCGTGAAGGGGAGATCAGTCTCCATTTTGTAAGGCAGCACCTTGGACTAGCACCTTGTGTTTGTGTTATGCAAGTCATGCAGTGGGTACGGCAAACTGACTTCCTGTGTGATGCTTTCTTAGTCATATAAAGAGTAATCTCGGATACTGTGTCCACCAAGACTTCTACAAAATCAGACCAGGCTTGGGCAAACTCATTTCATTAGCTTCTGTGTGACCAAAATGTACCCCTATGGCTCGAGGACTTGGTGTACCAACCCAGCCTTGTGCCATTGCACAAAATCGTGCTTTCACCTCCCTGGTGTGTTACTTGCTTGCAGGTGACCGCTGGTTGATGGCTTATGCACAATCACTGAAATGAGACTAAGTGTCCTATTTTGAGATCAGGCAGTGGATGTATTCAGCCCTTTTATGACCTCTGTGGGGAGAACTCTCAGGACACAAGCATGTAGCAGAAGTACTGCTGATCAGAACTCTCCAAGTTAAGGCGTATGAAGTACATCTGAAACAGTGCCATAAGAGGGTGCCCAAAAGTTGGGTGTGGAGTTCTTTTTGGAATAAAGTCTAAATAAATAACTATGAGGTTAATCTGATTTTCATTAAAACCGTGGGTACCCCAAGCTACTGTAAAGTCAATGGAAGCCAAGCATGCCTCAACAACACGAATTATGGAAATGAAGTTAAGCTCTGGTTAAAAGCCTAATGCTAAGAACCTGCATTTGAAAATCTCAGCCAATGTGTAATCTATGATCACAGCATGACTTTCTTATTGAATGAGTCAGATGGAAAATGCCCCATGGCCATCTGCATTTGAATGTAAAGTTTAACTATGAAATAGCTGTAGAATATGTAAATAATTCTCTGTAATTTTGTCTTGGTTTATCCAAAACCCTGGTCTGAGTCCCGTCCCAAGTAGGCAGCTTTGTACTGTGAGAAGAAAAGACCTTTCTCCTCTAATCCCTGTCTTCCCTCTTTTTAGTTGAAATTTCAAAGGAAGAACTAGACCAAGAAGATCCTTATCTGCATGATGGCTGCAGAGGTAAGTCAGGTGACTAGTCCTGTTAGCCAGCTCTTTTGTGATTGCTTCCAATAAAAGTAAAGCAAACTTAGATCTAGAGATTAGCCAAAACTTTTGCCTAGGCTAGTTATGGGTAAAAATAACAGAATGAAGATCCTTTCTAAGAAATAGTAAGTCATTATCTGATGACTCAGTAGTTCTTAAATACAAGGGAGGCATTGTCTCCCTTCAGCTGAAGCTTAGACTATACATTTAACTTTTATTTAACTTCTGGTGGGTAACGCCTCAGAGATGTTACCTGTTGAACCCATGGGTACATTGGATTATTCAGACCATGCGGATTGATGTAAAATAAATGCATTCTTTTATTCTCATTTTGGGATGGTCTGAGTGATTGAATATGAAATTAAACTTGTTTCTCTTTGAGATGCATCACCTGAAAAAAGGGAAGAAAAGCAGCTATTGTCCTCATTAGTCAGGCTGCTCTGCCTCCTGGGAAGAATGTGTTATTGGGATATTGTTCTGCTAAGTATTCTGATTTATTGCTTGTCACATGTGATTTACATGTCTATACACTTAAAAAAGCAGTGATTTATTATTTTCTACAAGCATTTCAGAACTAAGTAATGTATTTAGGACAAAATCAATTTAATAGACTTATATTCCAGTTGAGAGATGATTTACTGTGCTGCATGTTGTATAGCTATTACACTCTAGAGAAGATGGAAATGTCTACTAGGTCATTAGCTTGTCAAAGCCAACACTGTCTCTCCTTGTCTCCAGCTGCTAATTACAAGAGGTGACATAGAAAAATGTGTTATATATTTGCCTAGCATTATTTCTTTATGTAATCTGTTGTTGCATTTGTCAGTTAATCAGCTGCCTGCAAGAGGTTGATTGGTATGACTAATTACAAATCAAGAGATTCTGTCTACAGTATATTTTCTGATAAACTTGGCATACCACAATTACTTGTGATTTTCCAAACTTCACCAAGGGAAACTTAAATTTCCTAGGCAGTGAAACTTCCAGCAGTTTGTTTTGGAGCACTTTCATGATAGATGAGGAAATAATTCAGTTTTCCACCACCTTCCGCCACCTTAGGTTTTACTGTGGCTGACGAGCTCACAATATTAGTAGAGATTCAGAAAGCAGTAGCTGTCCATCTGCACCACAGGACTACATCTCCTGATGTCCTTGCCTTTTCCAGTACCATGCACAGTCCTAATTTTTCTGTAGTGTATTAATGGTCTCGTGATAAATTGTTACACGTAAAAAACATATTTTAATTCACTCAGATGTTACTAGAGCTGCATTTGCTTGCAATGGTTGTGCTTATCTCAAACCTTTTGCTTAATGTCTCCCCAGCCATTCTGAAAAATGGAAGAAGACAGGTTCTATTTGTGCTGAGAGTATCAATAGTCTTAGAACACATAGTTGGAAGTATATAACATTTTCTCTATTGTGAGAATATTAAATTATTCTAATATTAATTTCTTTTTAACAAGTTTTCTTAATGATGAACCAAGTTTTGCATAAATTTCCTATAGTATCCTCTCTTTCTGCCAGAATAACCCTGGCTTTCTTTCGCATCCTTTGTGACTAGTACACACACATCACTAGGGCCAGTGATTACAAACACCTCTTTCAGTGTTTATCCCTTTCCTTCTTTTGTACAAATGTGTCTTTAGTTATTGCTTTTCTTAATAAATCAGAAAGAATCCTGTAAATCAGTGGTTTGTTCCTGTGAAGAGCCTCTTAATTACATAAGACTTCTTCAAATACCCAACTAGGTGGTGGTCCCTGCTCTCAGCAGTGCAGAGACACAGGATCCAGTTACGTCTGTTCCTGCTTTGTTGGGTATCAGCTCCAAGCAGACGGTGTCAACTGTGAAGGTAAAAGAAATAAAGCCCTTGCCTCCCTTGCCAACATGCTTGTTTTAAAAGAGCAAGAATAGATAAAGATCCAGACAGATGAGATCAGAATATGCTTATGCCAACTGGCAAAATAGGTGAGATCATAAAATGCTGATTTAAACATTGTTGAAATAAGAGTTGTGTGAAGGTGGAGTTAAGAAAGAATCAGTAGAAGAGATTGAGGACAAGAAGCAGGAGATACTGTCTCTAGTGTTGTGAACAAACCCCAGATAAAATAGCTGTTTTCTTTTATAATAATCCTTTTGTTGGTAACTGGGTGAAACAAGCACTTCCAGGGCACGCTTCATATTGCCTGTTGTGCATAGCTGTTCTAGGATGAAAAGCATTACTCATCAGGAGTGCCTTTTTCTGTCACTGGCTGAAAAGGGAGTCTGAGTAAGTACCTCCGATAGAAACTTCAGAATATAAAATAGATATTGCTGGTTGGTCAGATTAACACTTACCTAGTGTGAAATAGGAGAAGGAAGAAAGAACTTCTAGGTTTAATACATGTGGATGCCTAATGTTCTTATGCATTCAAAGAGAAAATGAAGAAAGTTTCAAAAGAGATGTCTGTCAGTAGCTATAAAGTGGAAGGTTGCGAGTTGTGGTTCAGGGAGTCTCTGAGCCATATGTTGGTGAGTGGCAGAGCAAGAGAAGGGTTTCTGAAAGTTTGCTTCATTCATACAGTCACTGTAATCATATGCTGCTATACTCAGTCATATGATGTTGGCCATTTGCTCTCACTCAGTACAACTTCCTTGCTTAAGTGCAGTGAATCACCAGTTATAAGTCATGTTACCAACGAGGTCAAAATGCCTTTATTGGCTTATGCTCTAACAACAGAGATGAGTACCCACATTGTGGGTGTATGAGGCCAGTTCCACACCATTCTTTGTACCCCAGTGTTCAAAGTAATGGCTGATTGGAGGTGTGCCCACAGAAAACCTTTGATCTCAGCTCTTCCCAATGATTTTGTGGTTCTTACTTGCTCTTTTTTCTCTTTGTTTTTTTTTTTTCTTTACATAATTTTGCATATTCTAGATATTAATGAATGTATCACTGGGACACACAGCTGTGGGCTTGGACAAACCTGTGTTAATACACTAGGATCATTTCGTTGTCAGCGGGACACAAGCTGTGGAACTGGTTATGAACTAACAGATGACAGTCGTTGCAAAGGTACATCTTGTGCAAAAAACCTAAAACTTTTAAGATTTAAGTAAAAAAATGAGTATATCATCATGTTATGCTCATTTGCTTTTGGTAAATACATGTGTAAGCTGTAGTTATATAGGGGCATGAAAACAGTGCTAGTTCACCAGGGACAGTAGTTTTCCCACCTGCTGCCTTGCAGATACCAGATTCGGCTGTCTGTGGACTACTACAAAGACTTCCAGGACAGATAACTACATTTATTTTACACTGACAGTTTGTGTTGCGTGACAGAAGCTGGTCTGAGGATTGAAACATCTAATTTTGAAGCCCAAGCAGTCACATACACATTTATATATCACTGGAACAGGTAGCCCAGAGAGGTGGTGGAGACCCAATCCCTGGAAGATATTCAGGGTCAGGCTTGATGAGGCTCTGAGGAACCTGATCTAGTGAAGCTGTCACCTGCCTAATGCATGGGGGGGTAGGACTAGATGACTTTTAAAGGTCCATTCCAACTTAACACATTCTGTGATTCAATGGTTTTCCTGGCGTTTATTTGTGGCTAGCTATAGTCTGGCCCTGTAATTTGGTCACTCATTTGCAAGTGGAGTTGCCAAGTCCTGTGCCTGGAGCACATCTGATGGTTTAGTTTCACCTGAAAGAATCAGGTTTGCAAGGTTTGGAGTGTGAAATGAAGCATGGCAAGTGGAGTGACCAGGTGTTACAACTTGAAATTGCTGAGATAAATGCATCTTTTTAAAAAAGCAGCCTTGCTCCTCAGGAAGTTATATTTGTTACAAAAGGATTAATTTCTTAATTACAACCTTAAGGATTTAGAAATTAAAAAGGGTTAAAAGCACTGTTCTTGACTAACTGTCTTTGAACAGAAGGGTAATTCTCTCTTTACTAAAGAAAGGACTGATTTCAAGTCGCATCTAGCTCAAATCATGCAGTTATGTGCACCCATAACTTCACCTGACATGCTACCTCTACAGAGATACAAATTAGCAGCAAACTCTATTTGATGTGGGATTGGTTTCCACTACAAGAAGGTCTGTTCCCCCAAAACTTCTTATTGTTTATAAACAGACTAATTTTATTCCATGGAGTAAATTAACTCTCCCAAAATTCCGGGTAAGGATTTATTGTAGGAACTGATCAGTGATGAATAATAGAGTGAATAAAAAGGCTGATGAATAAACTCCAACACAGAACCTGCAGAACATACCTTTTTTTTTAAAGCACTGTGGTCTAGCTTTGGTCCCTTTGAAGTAAAATTTCGGCTGATTTGAATGATATGAAATTTAGGCCAACAAATAGCTTGCGAGCAAGTATTAACAATCTTCCTGTGGTGGAAATAAAGGAGTACAGTTAATGATGCACACTATTAATGTTAGAAACATCTGGCTAAGATATGTTAATACATTTAATTAATTATTCATGTTAATAGCAATGAAAATAAAAAAGAATATTGCTGTATGGTTTTTAAATGCCAAGTAAAATGACTGAGTTATGCAACATTTAGAGCCCTGCTGATAACCAGTTCAGCAGTAACCTGTCCTAAACTTCTTATGGGCTCCACAATCATTATTTAAGAATCACAAAGCTCTCAGGATAAACAGTTTCATCTGCTGTTGTGTCAGCTGCATAAATGGGAAAGCTGAGGCATCCTGTTGCTAGAAAGTTTCTGTATTTTAACAGCTTTAGATGATTTCATCCCACTGCAAGCCAGCAAACATTAAATTTTAATTGCTTGTATGTGGACAGGACATTCACATTTGTGAATGAAACCCTATTAGCCCTTGTCTGCTTTCTCTGACCCATGATTTATTCACAGATGTTGTCCATCCTGAACTGGAATGCAATATTAAAGTGAGCAGAAATCATATTTGAGTGTATTTTAAAGAACAGTAATGCAAGGATATTGCAAGCCTTAATATGGATGAGAATTCGAGGCCAATTGATTTAACTTATGAAAGAAATTAGCAAGGTGTGCATTGGATCTAAGGTTAAAATTAAAACAGCACTTGGACACACAATGAAATCTTACCAACTTCAAAGCTGAGCCCATGTTTAAGTGCACTGCTGAATCAAGGCTGAACACTGCTGAACATGGTGTTTCAGGTGCTTTATAGTCATTTTGAATCATTTTATTGTGAGAACTAAACTTGTAAAGCATAATAAATACACACACATGCACCCTGTACATAAAGTTAACAATTAAATAATCAAAAACCCCTTAATTTATTCTACCTGTTTTTACTGAGATTAATTCTGTCTGAGGCAGGGAGCCAGGTTGATTCTGGGTCACTGCAGTGAATTGCATGAAGGTACGCTGAGGATTAATTAACCTGCCTGACGTTTATAACTGTGTCTTTAAAATGCTTTAAATGTGATGAAAAAGTTTCTGTCAAACTTCTGCTAACAATTTTTTTTTGTGATGTACCAGATATTGACGAATGTGAGACTGGTACTCATAACTGCCCCCCCGATTTTATCTGTCAGAATACTCCAGGATCTTTCCGTTGCCGACCCAAGCTACAGTGCATGAATGGGTTTATACAAGATGCGCTAGGCAACTGTATTGGTAAGGCTTATTCTTATCTCAGTGACTACTTAAGTAATACTTGCCTATGAGATAATTTGTAGCTTCGCTGGGTGAGTTCTGAGCTTCTCAGGTCATTTTTTGTGTATGTATGCATTGCTCTGCAATGTGGTTTTTTCTGTTCCCTTAAAGTCAGGCTTGGTCCCACAGATTTACAGATGAAAACTATTTAAATAAACAACTTAAATCTCTGGTTTGAGCGAGGTTTGGTTACCTAAGGCACTTAGCTGCATTTGAACATTTTCCTTCGGTCTTAGGAGATTTTATCTGAAATATAATTTGTAAAAAAATTCCGATACATTTCATATTCCTCTATCCAAAAGGTTTTAGTTAAAGCTTAGTATAAAAAGCTGTCACTTACGATGTCCTCTGTATGACACTTCATTGATTTTTAGTATGTATGGTTTTACAGGTACGTAGATCTTTCCAGACCTGTCCCCGATTACATCCTATCAATGGTTGGCTATATAGATGGGAATGATGGGCCGGTTGTAATACACTGTGGAGAGGAATTTTATTTTAAAGACTGATTACAATCTATTGGGCTAATGCCTTGTTTCCATGACTCCTACAAAAAAGAGAATTATAATCTTTATATAAATATCTTTGAATGACTGGTTTCCAGCAGATCCTAAATGGAATTGTCTAATGTGACCCTACAAATCCATCAGCTATTCCCTTGAGTAGTATTTTCAAGTCTCAACTAAACTTTGAATTTCCCCAGCGGCGTAGCGTGCCTTGGACTTGTGGAACTGGCTGAGCGGCAGCAGCTGCCAAGTCTAGCTCATTGTCAACCCCTTGTTCTCCTGACCATATCATAACCTGTAGTGCCGAAATCTGACACTGGAAACACTGAGACTGGAGACAAAATTGCAGCCTTTAAAATGAAGGGGGCCAGTGCTCGTGCACAACACACCCTTTGAAGACGTCTGTCTGCCATCACTAGCACCAGGTCCACAGCAGTTAGTAGTTAGCTTGTGTTCACTGACATTAGCAAAGCCACGGCAGTTTGCAGCCGCAGTAGTTAAGTCCCCTAAAATGCATTTGCTCAAAATGTTTACCAAAACAACTTCACACTCTATGAATCAAGTGCTGTCCTGTGTGGTGCTGAGGGAAAGAAGTATGAAAACTCCTGTCTTTCCAGTGTCTTTGTAAGTTGGGAGTTTTATGCTCTAGTGAAATGGGATCACAGTACCACTGCGTAAAATGATAATATCCCAGTGAAACCGTTTTGGAGAAATTGAAGTACTCAAGTGAAGCTGGACATGGCTGGTTTATGGGATGCAAACCCTACAAGCAGTGCTCCTATGGACTGTTAGGTCTTGGTTGCATTAACACATCTGGGTAACAAAGACTGCCTCAGTATCTCCTGTAGCCACTGATTCCTGACTCTGAAACTCCTTTCCCCCAAACTAATAGCACATGCTAACCTAGTATAACTGTGAGATCCTTACATTCTTGGCTAGATAGACCACATCAGATCATACTCTAATACAGCTAAACCTCATCTCATTACGTTTTCTGAGATTTTACCTTATAGTGGGTTCTGACCAGGCAAAGGATATCTTTGTCACAAAGTCCAGTTTGTAAAAAAAAAAAAAAAGATGTACATTTGATGTATGGTAGGGGGCTGCACAGTCTTGTGAATACATACTTCACATTCTTAAGTGTTTACATGGAAAACTTACCATAAGACAAAGAAGGTATTCATGGCAAATACCTGTGAGCAGTAGTTTATACCTGTTTGAAAATGGAGTCACCTACTACCTCTATGAGCACGTACTAAACTACCACATAGTTCATTTCACCATGAGCCACAACCCACAGGCTGCAGCATAACTGGTTGAGCTGATGAACTGAATAGTTGATCATCTCTTGTATGTTTAGAGACTTTCAACAGCTCTAAGACAAATGCAGATTCTGTACCTGATTTCATCTGCTTTTCAGTGGGATCTGGGCCTCTCAGACCTCTGCCAATCTTCACTCTGAAAATGTATCAGTGAGCTAAATGGCATGAATAGTTGTATTCTTCCATGGGCAGAACTTTTCAATCTCTGAAGGATTGCATCAGGTTGAAATTCGGTGTAGCATTATGCAAAGAAAGCATCTTGCCTTAAAGATCTTCAGACAGCAGATAGTTACACTGACTTCTTGTGCCTTTGTAGATATCAATGAATGTCTGAGCACCAACATGCCATGTCCAGCTGGACAGATATGTATTAACACTGATGGCTCATATACCTGCCAGCGAATCTCACCCAGCTGCGGACGAGGTTATCACCTCAATGAAGATGGAACAAGATGCGTAGGTAAGTAACAGTTTTGAAGAAAAAAAAAAACAGTTTGAAGAAAATAAATCATTTCTGTTGTTTATGTGTACCATTTTGTTGCACTTTGCCCAGTTTTTCTCATTCTCACAGTCAGTTCTTGGTGCTGTTCTTTCCCTCATGGTAGTCCCAAGAAGTGAAGAATGACAAGGATCCACTCTCCGCTCTTCTTGTAACTCATAAAATCCTATATTCTGAGGAGAAATCAGCATTTTCTAAGGCGTGTTGCAACAGTGCTGAGTGGTCTCAAATCTCCCCAATAGAGAAGCATAACACAAGGCCCACTTTATGTCCCACAGAAGCCATTCAATGTCATAGAATCATAGAATTGTTAAGGTTGGAAAAGACCCTTAAGATCATCCAGTCCAACCATTAACCTACTGCCACCAAGTCTACCCTTAGACCATGTCCTCAAGCACTGCATGTTGAAGAGGTTATCTGCCTTTGGCAGGCTTTTAACAGAGGTGATTTTTGCAGAGCATGTTACTTTTGCATGTGTTTTCCATTTCTGTTAATGGTGTAGTAAATCAGTACTGGCTGTGTGTCTCTGGCATCTTGTACTAGCTGAAGATCTGGTCCATGAGTACTGAGTGTGCATAATAAAACAATTTTGTACATAGTATCTTCCAAAGATTGTCTGCTTTTCTGATTTCTTTTACCTCCCAAGTCCATCAACAGAACACCTGAGAGAGCCTCTTCCAGTAAGAATAATTTGCATTTGTGACTGATCTTCTAGTGGAAGCTAAGAGCTAGATCAAAATCTCACTTTGTGTTTAAAAACTCTTTGTAACTACTAGGGGACACAGGAATATGTTAACATGTTCTCTCTCAGCTTGCATACTCAGAAGTGTGCTTTCAATCCCTCCTCTCCTTTTTTTAGATGTGGATGAGTGCTCATCCTCTAGTCAGCCTTGTGGAGAAGGACATGTTTGTATAAATGCCCCAGGCAATTACCGTTGTGAGTGCAAATCTGGCTATTCTTTTGATGTCATCAGTAGAACTTGTATTGGTAAGTTGCACCTATTGACTTAAGTACATGCAGCCATGGCATTTTAAAAAACGATGCTGTGTAAAGAATGTTGCTGCTCTCTGCATAACCTCTTTCATCTGAATGTTAAATTGACTACCATACTATTTGTTTAAATCTAATACCATATTAAAGAGATGCTGATACTTCAAAGGAAGCTGTATTAGTACTGTCAACGTTATCTGTTATCCTGTTAAAAGGTAAGATTATGAGAGTGTGTGTAATTGTTTTCTGTGATACTTTTATATGCACCTACAGCAAAACATTCCTTTCGAACATCAAAGCAGCTTTCTTCTTTATAGATCTAATTCAATTATGCACTGGGGTGCTTCTAAATGGCCTTTTCGAGCAAGTCTTACCCTCTCTAGTATGAAATTTAGATCTGGAAATTAAAAGTAAAAATTTTGTGACCACACTTATGTCCAGACTGCTACTGCAGTGAAACCAGCAGCATAAACCATAAAGCTCTGTCAATATTTATCATTGCAGATATCAATGAATGCAGACGCTACCCGGGACGCCTTTGTGCTCACAAGTGTGAGAATACTCCTGGTTCCTATTACTGCACTTGTACCATGGGATTCAAACTTTCAACTGATGGCAGGTCATGTGAAGGTACGGCTGTCATATGCTTTGACGTGTAGTGTGATACAGCTCACTGCTGTTTAGCTGTTTCCATTTGGTTTTAGCTTGTAAGACTGCACTGGGATAGCATGAGGAACTAACACAGTTATGATTAATCAGAGCCACTGGATTCTCACAGTTCCAAAATACTGCCCCTTGGCAGGATTGCACAGAGGTGTATGGGTCTGCATTTGCTGTATTTTGGAGTGTGATTCAGCTAGATTGGATTCAAGACCTTCAGAACCAGACTTGCTGATATCCAGATACAAAAATGCAAGTGTGTTCCTAAAGACTCTGTCCAAGCCACACATCTTGAAGGAAAGTGGGAAACAATAGCACAGTGCGGATTGCCTGTACTGCCAGACTCAAAGCCCTTTATTTCCAGTTTACTCAGTGACATGTACACTGTCCCATTTTTAATTTTAAAAATTTTTTTACGAAGTTGTGCCTTAGTCCTGTAACAGGAGTGATTAATATATCAAGAAATATGGGGTTCAGGTATATAATTTTGCATTTCAGATTTAAATGAGTGTGAGAGCAGCCCTTGTAGTCAAGAGTGTGCCAATGTGTATGGCTCCTATCAGTGTTACTGCCGCCGTGGCTTTCAACTTAGCGACATAGATGGGATTTCATGTGAAGGTAAGTAAGTGTTACCATTTGCAGGTAGAGGAAGAACAAGCATTTCTTATTCTTGCTGTAACATACATGAACACTTCCATCGTTGCATTTTAGCCATTTGGTATTTCCCCGTGAAACTATGAAACTTTATTTAATGGAGGTCTTCCACCCACGTCCTAGTCAAGAAATCTCTCTGCTTTTGTCATGTCAGTTCTGCTGTTTACACTGAATTGTATCTTGGTATACTGTTGTAACTTGCCATAATTTTTTATTTTCCCAAGAAACAAATAGAATTTCTAATCTTCAGCAAGTGAAGATACAAATTAATTTATAAGTTACATATGGGATACATAATATTACTAGGTAGTATTTTATATCTCCTCTTTTGGTGGATGGTTCTGAACTAATGTGTAAGTAGATTTTCCTCAAATAGAAGGAGGATGTGGGTGTGATCTTGTGAATTTGGACTTGGGCCTGCAGAACTTAATAGGCAGGAGGACATTGGGCAGAACACTTAATCTTGATTTATTTTTGTAAGAACAAAGACCAAACTATTCCTCTTCCGTCCTTTTGTTAATTACTACAATCCATGTCACTGTAAAGTACTTGCTCTTACCCATTTACTTCATCTCTTGAGCCCTTATCTGTTCATTTTCTTCTAGCCTCCATTTATTCCTGACAGCCTTTATTGACTAGAACCACCCCGTCAGATTTTTCTCCTTGTCCAGCAATTAGAATCAAGAAGTTGTGTTTGAAGCTCGCAGCGGGAACACCATACATGTGCACTTGGTTGAATGTCATGAACGCACAGTAAATCAGTGGTGTTTATCTTCTTGCAGATATTGATGAATGTGCTTTACCTACTGGAGGGCATATCTGTTCCTTTCGATGTATTAATATCCCTGGGAGCTTTCAGTGTACTTGTCCCTCCACTGGTTACAGGCTGGCACCCAATGCACGCAACTGCCAAGGTGAGTTCAGTTACTGTAGGGAGACCTGACAGGGTCAAGGACTTCTGAAAAGTCCTAGCAAGTTTTTATGTTTAAAAAAATGTCCTTACAAACATTACAGTGAAAGCAGTAAACATCAGGTTGAAATCTGACACACACCCCCCCACCCCCCAGTATTTTGCAGAATAGAGGAAATTTCTCTTGTAAGCTATAGAATGCAGTATAGAATACTTTTATAAATTATTTAATAACTGCAGCAAATTCTGAAGATGAAGATTCCCACTGTGAAATTCTATGAGTTATTTTAGCCATTAAAAAGAAGTATCATACTGCACATATTTCAGCAAATTTTGGGTCTTGTCCACTTAGTGGCACTGCTGCTCTTCCTTTTCCTGTTCTTGCCTGTTGTTTGTGTTAGTTTTTGTTTTTATTCTCCTGCCCTCCCCTTACAAACCTGTAATAGTGCTTAATTGCACCCCACATTCTGTCTGTTGTACCTGATAAGATACTTTCATCACCTGGCACCTGCAAGTACAAGAAAGGCATGTGTTTAATCCACTCACCTTTTTCCACTTGGCAGATATTGATGAGTGTGTTGCAGAAAGCCACAACTGTTCTTTCAATGAGACCTGCTTTAACATCCAGGGGGGCTTTCGCTGTCTGTCTTTGGAATGTCCAGAAAATTACCGCAAGTCGGGAGATACGTAAGTACTTCCTTTTTCTGAGGCTGAATGATTTTTCGGTGATGTGATCTCCTTTACGTCGTGCCTCTTCACGACAGATTCTGGCAAATGTGGACTCTATTCATAGGCCCGGCATATGTTTTGCACACACAGGTCTGGTCCCTTCCTCTCGCTCCTGTCACAGCCTGAGGAAAAGGTATTCCCTTACAGAATGCCATCTGTCTGGTTTGTATCGCAGTGATCTCTAGAGCCATGAGCTGGTGTTCTCTCTCTGGCTACCTTTCAGGCATCCTTTTAGGAGGGTTACACACAGCTTCAAAATTCTGACTTTTATTTCTGTTCCCATATAGTCTTTCCTTATGTCATGCTCCAGTGAAAGGGTTGTTTTTAGATCCCTCTCTGAAGTCTTACCAGTGCTGTTACAAAGCATTGCATGAATGTCTTAATTTTAGTACCATTTTGCCGCTGTTAGAAAAGCTGGGAACCCCGGAGAGGGTGGTATGTCAGCTGCCACCAGTATTTATGTCTCTTAGCCTAGCTCGGAGAAAGTCTGCATGTTCTGCTCTCAAAAATATGAGACATAGGTATGGGAGGAGGAGCAGCTAGAAGCTGATTTATACCCATCCAATGGTGCTAGAAATATAGAGAAGTAGTTCCCGAATTTCAGTGGCATAGTTAGAGTTCATGGCTGATGCGGGTGAGTGCTTTCCCTCCTGCCTGGGGCTTTATGGCCACGCTGTACTCCAGCCGTTCTTCTGAAGGCTGTTCCATGATCCTTCCTGCATGCCCTATATCAGGTAAGTGTATGCTCCACCAGCTAGGGAGGAAAGCTGATAAATCACAGTTGTCAGCAGCCTGCTGTTGCTTTTCACAGTCAGTGTTCATATGCCCACTGTCATTTAGGTAAAACTGAGTACTTTGGGCCTCCCTCGTAGAATGAAGCTAATGCCGATTTGCATCGGAGGGACTTTGTGGGGATTAGTTTCCATTTAAACCTTTAACTGTGAAATGCCATGCAAGTGGCACAGCAGATGTACTTGATCAGAATGCCGTAGAGGGAGTTCATAGTATGAAACCATATATTTATAAAATATGCTTGTATTCTGAAAAGAGTCAGTGGTGTTTAAATTTTAAATTATGTCACATCAGTAAATGAGCAGTACCTCGTGATGCAGATGTTCTCTTTATTATAACATTGTGGGTTCATTTGTATCCTAATTCAAATAAAGTCATTTGCTATGGGCTACTAAGCAGAATTAGCAGATTTCTACTCTTACAGATATCCTTGAGTTGCAAAGTTCAGTTTATAAAGTATGTATTGTACACACACATTCCATTTAATCTTCTTTCTTACCTCTGTTTTTATCCGTGTGTTGAAATCAATGGCTATGGGAGATGTAAGGAATCTTTTGGGGAAGTAGTTGAATGAATTGTTTTTATGTGTCTGGATTGTTGGGGCCCTGTAATGGCTTACTTACTCTGCCTAACTCGAACAGACTCTAAGCAGAGATTCTTCGGATGTGCAAGGGCTATAATTAGGCTATGAGTCAGACACAAATCCTCTAACTTCTCAGTGAAGGTCCGATTATTTTAATTCCTTGAGTTACTACCTTGTTGGATTTATTAGGTTTTCCCCTCTCAACAGCTACAAACATAGTTACTAATTTTATTGTCAAAAATGTGTTTGCATAAATCAAAGAGAATATGAGTTAATTATCTTTATTATAAAAAGTCTGTGTTAGTTCAATGGGGAGATGGGTACTCTCACACTTAGCCAGTATTCAAGGGTATCTGGGTTTGTGTATTCGATTACCTTGAACCCTTGAAAGGGAACAGTTACCTTGAACCCTTGAAAGGGAACAGTTTCTCCAGAAAGCTCTAATTTGCATATTCTTGAGTAATTTAATTTCAGTATCTATAACTCAACATAGCTGATAGTATATTTTTCATTAGCTACTGCACGATAAATGACATTAAGTCACTTTTTCACCCAACCTTATGCCAGGAATCTAAAATTAAAATAGTTGGCTTCTCCTAACATCATATCTATTACAAATACCACTTTCCCGTCCTTTTTATTCAAAACACATTCCAGTTTCACCAAGTTGGCACATCATGAGAAAGACAACACATTTTTACATTCCCGTCAAGTTAGCACCTCATGGATTTTTTTTTTTGTCCGATTCTCCAATATTTTCTTTGGAACAGCTGTAGCTTAATTTACCTCAGTCCTAAAAATCAAAGTTTGTTCATTCTTATTTTTCCTTAAAATCCTTATGTACAGGCAACAGCCTCAGCAATTTAGAAGCTTCTATACCCAATACCTTTAAAGCAGAGATTTTTACATGGTGTGCATGTTGTGATGATTGTCACTAGGTAAAGAAATTGCAGGTCATCCCATCCTGGAAGCTCTGTAAGGAGTGTAGGTACTCTGAGCTTCAGGAACAAACAGCCTGTGTAACCTTAGCCTAAAACCAGCAGAGTGCCTTGCGTGGTCCAATTCTTAATGGTAACAATTTTACTGAAGGTTTTATCTCTTTTGCTTAACTTCTGTATTATTTTTTTTTCCTTGATCAGTCTGTAGGCTTGGTATTTTTCCAACAATAATTAAGATCTGCTGCTACTAACAATAGGACTTAATTCGCTGTACAGCCTTGCCAAACACTTTTAGTGTTCAAATTGCACAACAATTAAATTCTTTTTATGTGACACTGAAGTCAAACATTTGTAGTGTTTAAGCCAAGAAAAATAGTAGAAAAGATAAAGAAGCGGTTATGGCGGTGTGTCAGAATTGTGTGCCGCACCGAGCCAGATTGGGAAATATTTTTACATTCTAGACATGTCTGTGTATTATTAAGGTTGCCTGTCGCTTCTCATTATTAGGACCTGTTTTTAACTGCTTAGGAGTTTGCAAAAACATAACCAAAGGCTGAAATTTTACATGCCAGGTGCCTGACTCAGGCTCCAGTTTTGGCAAATTTCAGCCAAAGCAGTTCACTCGTTCCCAAGAGCAGGGGTAGGGAGGAGCATATTGCTCTTTGCGTTTAAGATGTCTCGGTGGTTTTGTGGTAGTTGGTTGGTTTGCTTTTTTTTTTTCTTTTAAGAGTTTACTGTCATGTTTTGGAGCAGAAATATGAAAATGGTTTGGGGGTTACTTTTGTGCTTTTTGTCATCCTTACCAAAAACCTCTTAAAACTTCTGAAATTATGAACTTTATAAACAGTCCTTTTTTTTATAAACTTTAAGAAATTAGGACACTGATGGGTGATCTTAATCCAGCCTTTTATGCCGAAGAGAATCAGGCCTATCCTGTGTATTTCTGAGAGCTGTTCAACTTTTGCTTCAGATTCTTGAAATGATGAGGATTTCATAGTCTCAGTAGCAATCTGTCTTTGTGTTTGACTGTCTTTCTCAGTGCAGTGTGAGTCTTCCTGTCAGTAGAGAGGTCTTTTTAAGTAGCAAACAATTCTCTTCAGATTTAGCAGGCCTGAACCTCTTGCAGCTTCTTTAAAGCAGTCTAAAATGTGCAGGTACCCTACTGACTGTCTGAGCCCACTCTCACACATGGTCACAGGAAAGAAGCCTGATCTTCCCCGTAATGCCAGCTCCTATCTGTCCCAGGCCAGGCGCTGCTGGCCCTAGCAACCCCAGAGCCTGGTTCTTCTGGGTTTTCAAAGACCACCCAGACTCCAGGGGTAAGAAAGCTGTTTCTAGTGTGGATGAGAGAAGCGCTGACTTGGTAAGAAGGAGGACAGTACTTAGGGATAAAGATGCTGAATGTAGGGGGGAGTATCTGAAGGTATGACCAGGTGAGGAGAAAGAATCTGTGAGACCTTGAGGGGCAGAAGGCAAAATTGGGTAAACCAATTTAGAGACTGGGTGCAGGAGGCAGGAGCTTATGAGTAGGGGGGATTGGTTCCAGTTTTGGATGAAAAACCATCAGAATAAGGAATAATTTGGGATGGCTGCGCACAGATACTGAAGGAAGGGGTCTGTGCTTTGGGACTAAGGCTGAGAGAATGGAACTGAGAGAACTGTCTCAAACAGAAAAGGATGGAGGAAGAAGAGGAGGATTGTCACTGGCTGAGTATACATTCTTGATTCCAAATGTTTGAGTGAGCAGGAAGGGTGTTAGGCAAGGAAATCAGATGGGAAGAAGAAGCCAGGTTGGGAAAGATGATGAAGGAGACAAGGATAGGATATAAAGGCTTGGTGCTGTGTGCAGAACGAAGATGGGTCTGTCTCTTCTATAGCTTGAAAACTCCTTGAGACTTTCTAGCTCCAGACAGTAGGAACATGCAGAATATTTGTCCATGCTGTCTGCTCTACAGCTGTGTGTTATATTACCATTTGAGCCTGAAGTGGGACTCCAGATTCTCCTGTGATTAAGATATGTCTGTGAAAACCAACCATCAGTTGTTTTCATTCCAAGTTCTGGTTTGTATAAGACCTCTGGAAGATTGTTAAAGCTCTGGAAATCTACAGAGTTCAATTTCAGAAATGTTTAGTATATAGTTCTAATGTGTTGAGATGGTTTCACTGTATAAAGTAAAATATAAAGCCAGAGATCCTGCTAATAAAGTCCTTCTCCCTTCAGATCATGAGTAGTTGTATACCTGTCAACTCCTTTGGGCGTAGTGTAGTGAAAAACATCCAGAAATTAATGGGGGTGGGGGGTGGGGTGTGTGTGTTAGGCAGAAAACATTTTATCCTCATTTCTCCATTAGGAAATACTGTATTATTTATCTAAAATGGAATCTCTAGTTTTAGTAGTTTTCTTTTCCTGGAGTAACCAGTGATGGGTGCACAAACTTCAAACTCTGATTATTCTTGGAAAACAGTATTTCAGCCACTTGTATAAACCTAAGAGAACAGAGTAGTAAATCAGCTAAAATAATCAGGAACTGTTTCAGGAATAAGCATTTAGAAGCAGTATGTGTTTATTTTTCTGGCCCATGCACCTGATTGTAGAGGTTTGCAAAGTTGAGTATAAATCTGCCTCACTACCAGTGAGTTGTGTTGTGCTTGGGCTCTCTGTTGGGTTTCTCTGGTAGCTTCTTGCTGCATCCCCTTCTCCCACCATGTCCTCCCTGGATCCGTGCTGTCTCCCACAGCACCGTGGCGTGGTGGCAGGGCCCTATAGCTGTGTGGTTGGCTCCTCCACCCTGGGATACCACGGAGCTGGAGCAGTACCCGGGGTCTTGGGCTGCTCACACAGTAGGTTGTTGGATTCTCCCACTGTACAATTTTGTTCTGCCCACTGAAGGGGAGCATTTAAATGAGGTCTGGAGAGTACATTGGGATTTAAATGCTCATTGCTTATTGCCTTTGTGGTGCGTGACCCCAGAATGAACTCTGGTTCTCGAAAGCAGTGCTTGCTATCTCTTCTTTGATGGAACAATTAGTGCACATTAACTAAACCTGTAGCAAAGTGTGCAGTGTGTAGAGTGCACCACCAAAGAATAAGATAAAAGATGATGAATTTTGAATAACTGTAGTTCCTAGCCACAGGCACATCTGCCTCCACAAATAACTGTGTCAGCAGAGTGTCCTTTTTCAAATCGTAGGAACTGGGAGCTTTGGGGATTTTTTGTTCTCTTAAAAAATTCTGGCTATTATTGTAAAATGTATTAGACTTGTGTAAAAGAGTAAATCAGGGCATCTTTATGAGCATGGAAGTACTCATGAGCATGTACATAGTTCCAAAGAGATTTACATGAAGAAAACATTTCCAGATGAGAAATTAACTGTCTTGACTTGCTTGATGATTTCAGCAAAAATCAAGAAATCAAGTAGCCTCATGATTTCAACAAAACCAAGTAGTTCTCTTTAGTGGAGTTATTGATGGCATTTGAGAAAAGAATGCAGAACTCACTGTACCTGAAAATATTCCAAGAGTATCCACACCTAATTAGCTGGCCATCTTGTGAAGACTTGTGCGTGCTCTTTACACACAGGAATAAAATTAAGAATGTATTTAAGTCTTCAAAGAATTGCTTTGTACTTTCGTTTGCAAGTGGTATTAAAAGAAAATGTAGAAAACATTAACTGAAGAACTGAGGCTGCTTTTAACTTCTCTTTCTGAAAATGCTTAACCTGCATATAATGAGAAGTTCCTGGAATTCAGGTCACCATGCACTGGCAACAAGTGGGGCTTGCTAATGAGCCACAGTTCTGCTGATATCAGATACTCCTGATAGGAGCTCAATTTTGTATGTCAAAATAAAATAAATGAAATAGGGACTTAAATTTCCTTGAGGTAGTAAGGAGCAAGCCGTGCTGTCATGCTCAGTAAAGAAACAAAGTTTACATTCCAAAACCTCAGCCTGTGGACTGAATATTGCTTTTGAGTGAAGAACTCTTGTACATCATGTAACCGATTCATAGCTGTGCATGAGGCAAGCTTGAAGCTAAATGTACAACCTGATGATCCTCAAATTTTGCAAGTCAGCATCCAGCTGAGATTGTCATGTCTCCGTCCACTTCCAGACCTGTTTCAGAGGATGTTTGGATGCCAACGTGGAAGTGGTGATTTAGGCATATGTTTAATCTGAACTTCATATAAACTTTCTTTGTATGCCATCCTTTAAATGCTCCTTAAACCTACCATGTTTCATGACATGTAGGATCTTAACATGCTGGTAAGCTACAACATTCTTTAATAGCTGTGACTTTAAAGCTCAGACGTGTCTGTGCCATATTTTACTGGACAAACTTCTGCCAGTACCAGAAGGGGAGGAGACAGCTCCCTCCATGCAGATCATGATTTCTAGTGCTGATACCTTGGTCACTTTCAGCCTGTATGGATATATTCCTAGTTCTCTGGATTTTTCACCATAATACTGTGCCTTGATGATGAGGGAAAGAAATAACAAAGGGCAACTTACGAGTATCATTCCTGTAGCTCAAGTCTGCATAAGAATGGACTGTATGTGTAGGACACTTGCTGGAGACATCAAGACATTGGATTTTGTTTTCAGTGATTGCCTAGATGGATGTTAGACTGACTTGTGCTGGTTCCCCAGGTAGTACAAAGAAGCATCGTGCCACATCAGGAGGAAGAAGGTTTGTCTTGAGCAAATAAACCCTAACATGCAGGCAGTGCTGGAGATAAGTTTTTAATTCCTCTGTATGCTGTTGTATGAGGAATGCACATAGTGCAGTATCTAGAGGGCCTCCTCTCTCAGAAAGTCCAACTCCTTGTACATATATGGTTTTCAGAATCCTTTGCTCAGTCTTAAAAATCCAACCAGACATCCCAAATAAGACACAGTCAACTCAGTAACTACTTGGGATCTGTTTCTTTATTTGACCTGTGTCAAATCAACAAAAGAATAAAACTTGGTGGGTAATGGGGTGAAGGGAGGGGGGAAGTGTGGGGGGAAGTAAGGCAGTGTTCTCCCTAGGAATTAACTGAACCAATCTAAATGGAAATAAACTCTAACCCACGCTGAGGCACCAGACTCAGTCCATCTGTGTGTGCAAAGAAAGGGAAACTATTCAGAAAATGGCGACACTTCTCCAAAAGCAGCAACCACAGACAAGTTCATCTTTATTTAATTATTGTCCATTTGCAATATGACTGAGGTGCCAGGCTGAAGAATGGATACAGTATGCAAGTCAATCTACCTTTTCCCACCCCCACTGCCCTTGCTCTCCTGTCACGCTTGCTAAATGTACGCTAATCTTCCTCTTGTCTTGTGTTCTCACTTTTCTTGCAGTCGCTGTGAGCGCTTGCCTTGTAATGAAAATAAGGAGTGCCAGAGCCTGCCTCTGAGAATAACCTACTATCACCTCTCTTTTCCTACCAACATTCAAGTACCCACCGACATTTTCCGCATGGGCCCTTCCAATGCTGTCCCTGGGGATAAAATTCTGCTGTCCATCATCAGCGGGAACCAGGAGGGGTTTTTCACCATTAAAAAAATGAACAACCACGGTGGCATTGTGGTCATGCAGCAGCAAATCACAGAGCCCAGAGACCTTCTTCTGACAATTCAAATGCAACTTTCCCGCCACGGAACTGTCAACACATTTATTGCCAAACTTTTTATCTTTGTCTCTGCACAGCTTTGATCCCTAACCTACAGGCATCATTGGCTACTTTTTCCTCTTCTAAGATTAGCTTTTTTTTCCCAATTTTAATAAAGTTTTAGTTCATCTGTTGCATGCTGCACTTGCATTTTATTTGCCATCATCGTTACAATTCTCCACTTTCCCTTATTACTGAATGTCTCAATTTGGGGAGATTCTGATGTGTACTCTGCATCATTATAAAAAAAGCAGAAATTGGTGTCCAAGAGCTTTTTTTCTCTTAAATGTGATTCACAGAGGTTCTGTGACTGTTGCTGGTTGGCTCAGCCTTGGTCAGCAGCAGGTCTGGCCTTGAGCCAAGCTGGTATTTACTCTGTTGGGCCAAGGGGAAGCTTTTGGCTGCTTTCTGCTGAAGCCACCCCTGCAGCACCCCCTCCACCACCAGAACCTTGCCACACAAACCCACAACATACCTGAATATACCAAGGACTGAAAACTATCCATTTTCTTCACACAGCAGTGATGTTGGTCTCATGTGATGATACACAACTGCATATGTTTAGGTCTAATATTTTCAAAACAAAACAGTTACATATTTTGAGCTGTCTCAATTGTGACATCTAAATTTAGAGTGTTTCATCACTTATGGGGCAAATAGCATGCATTTTCAGAAAATCTATTAGAAGGGCATAACTTAGGCCCTTAGGACCTCAGCACACAAGTCACTGTGAAAGTGGAGCCAGATTCTCAAGCTGTGATGGTTATCACTGCTCTGCTTTAGTCAGTGACCTTGTGCAGAGCACTTATTCCACCAGGTGCAGATCCCAGTTCTCACTTGTAAGGATGTTATGAAAGACAATCTCTTCTAAAGAACATTTTCTTCAGAGAATTTTCATCTTCCTCTCTGTGAAATTTCCACTGAATTGAAAAACTAATGATGGGAAAACAGCAGTGAACTTCCTAACAGCGTTCAGATAGTAGCAGAGAGCTCCTTGCTGTTTCACAGGCTGTATCCTGAGCTGTGTCTACAGGAACATTTGAAAAAGCTACTTAGTAAGTCTCATGACATTTTTGTCTCTCTGACTTCCATATCAAAGTTGATTAAAGGCATTGCCCACTGCCACCACCAGAAAATCCACAGGCAAACCATAGCATCCCTGAAAGCTCAAACAGAATTCCAATATACAAATCTTTCTGCCTTCATGACTTTCTTCCTTTACATCTGTGCAGTTGAGAACAATGTAGATGATGCAACTGGAATTTCTTTGGAATTCTTTTGAGAGCTGGAAAAGGATTTCTTTTCCTCTTCATCCTTGTATTGCTGAATATTGAAAGCTGAGTTTGAGAGGTATTATCTAAAAATTAATGTCCTTTTACACCATCCCGAGCTCAGACACCTCTGCTGCCCTGTACATAGGCAGCACAGTTCATAGATGAATGAGAAATAATCCATGTGAATGTACACACATACACAAAAACCTTCACCAGGTTAGAAATGAGGAACTTTCTAAACCAAGATCATAAGCCTTAATCACCTGAACACGAGGAATTACTCCATTAGCTGAAGGCTCTCAGGCTCATCATCAGCCAGGGACTAGATTGGGGCATGATCTCAGCACTCTGGCAGAGTATTACATGTTCCCTAAGGCAAAGTCTATCCCAGCTGGCTGACAGAAGTTCCAGTCTCAAGAGGAATGCCAGTGTTTAATAAGTCTGTTGACACATACTTATAAAGCTGCCAGAAGTTGCCAGTGGGGATAGAGTCCCAGCTTTAAATACTGAAAGCACAAGCCCATGCTACTTGAGCTAATGGGGTTCCTTACCGCCACAGAAGATGCTTGTATATAACTGCCCTCCGGCTACCGGTTCATTATGAGGCCATAATTAAGTGGGATCAGGATTCAAAAATAAACTTCATCTTTGCAAGCTTTAATATATATTTGTTTGGCAGGAAAAGAAGGGAGTGTGAGAATTTGGCCCCTGCTATTGTAAAACGCTGCCATATTAATTGCATTCATCAAATATTTCAAGCACATGGAGCTCAGTCCCCTTTATGGGATGCTTTCTTGCTGCAGTGTAGCAGGAGCTTTCAAGAACACGTATGTAATTATACAGTACCATTTATGTGCATGGCTCGTTCCAAATAAGAAAGAAATGACACCTGGTCCAAAGAACTTGCTGATTGAGTTCAGTGGAGAATGACACAAGGACCCAAGAAGAAAGAAAAAATTGCATTCTGGAAAGGATTATTTACAAAGTAATCTGAGCAACTGGGCTGTTTCTTAACTTTTTTTCTCTTTTAAACTAAAAAAGCCTGGAGGAGTTGCCATCTCCAAAGCTTAAATTTTTGTTAGGAGTGGGAAAACTTGGAGGAAAGATTTGAGTAAAGATAGTTCTGAAGAAAACTTTGTCAGTCACAGGCCTCACTATAGAAGGACATGAGTAAAAAGGAAAATGTCAGCTAATTGCAAGATCAAATGCATAGATGATGTGTAAGGATAAAATTTTAAGTATTTTGAGGTCAGCATACAACATTAGTAGCAAATACCTGGATTTGAAATAGATGTTAGTTGTCAAATAAATTACTCCAGAAGATGTCTAAAGATGTGCTGACGAAGCAGTGAGAGAACACTGTTACCAACTAGACTTTTGATATGCTGAAGCAGTTGGCAGGGATATCAAAAGAAAGGAAACCAGAGAGTGAATATTTACGCAGAGGAAAAGGAAAGCATAAGCTCAAGTTTAACAGTGTGGTCGGAGCTTGCAAGAAGATAAAGTCACGGGATTCAGGAGAGAGGAGTGATGCAAAGAAATGGAGCTGACACAAGTGTTCATCTGTCACATGTATGGTTACAAGCTGAATAGATCTAGAAACTAGTTGATGTTAGGAACCACCACAAATCACTTGTGATCATCGTGATCTTCCCTTTCTGTATGCAGGGGTCCTAATTCATACCAGAATGCTTTACTCCAGTGAATCAGAAGTGAGCATCAAGAATGCAAGCCTTGTTGGGGGATGGCTAGCAGCACAAGGCCACGATGCTGCAGAGTATCTCTGGCCTGAAGCGAAGTGCTGAGTGAGCGGAACAGCATGTATGTTATCAGGTCAGCGTGACCTTGTGGCTGAACACTAGATGAAAACAGGAGGCTGAACACCTGGGCCTGGACCCTCAGATAGGTTGTAACCAAGCCATAACAGAAGATACTAACCTACGTAATGCCTAACCAATCACTACTGGCAAAACCAAGATGTTATCCAATCCTGTATGATTACGCTTAAGAACAAACCTATATAAATGAACTACTAACTAGCAATAAATCGGAACAGACACGATAACTCTATGAGTAAATGTCTCTGATTCTGGCTCACCGCGACATCGCCTTATTCAGGATTTCGGCTTAAACAGATCTATGGCTTTATAGAATGAGAATTTCAGAAATGTTTGTATTTGCCAAGTTTTGTTCCAGCTGAATTGAAGAGTAAAGTTCCCTTTTCTTCCCAGGAGGGAGGAAAGGCAGATCAATACTCAACACTTCAGACCCTCCCTCCATGATGCTTTTGCATACAAATTCTATTATTTAAGCACATCTATGAAAATTTAGGATGCTGTATGGATTGTACTAGTACTTCATTAGTGATAATGTCCCAAATTGAGTCATTGTTGTCCCTAAAATCTTCAGATGATGGTACAGTCTTGTGGTTTAGCTGAAACCAGGATATATAGTTATTATTTAAGTATTACATAGTGCAAAGGAGAAAAACTTTTGAAGAATTTTTTCAGGATTTGCAAACACATTATTGGAAGTAAATCCAGCCTGACTTGGCTGTTGCCTCCCCCAGCTCAGGAGGATCCTCAGGAAATATGCAGTGTTTGGATGTATGGCTGTATGGATATAAATATCTGCTAAATTCCTCTGTATGTAATAAGGAGAAAAAAGGGAGAGAGGAAAGCAAACACAAATTATGTACATTTTGACAGAAATTCTATTTGCTAGGTATTTTTAAATAGACAATTTTTTACTGGAACTAGACCATGTCATTTAGCTGATCCTGATTTCACAAACGTGAGGGAACATCTTTCTTAATTTGGCAGCTGAGGTTTAAAATAAGGGGATGTAATCTGTTACCGTATATTATGTCCATATATCCAGAATTAATTTGTTCTAGAATGACCAACATGAAGCATTTCAGCAGAAAGCCTTACTCTGTTTTGAAATTGCAAAGTTTTGTACCCAGGTAACGGTAGGAAGTAAAAAGTCTGTCCTGGCCTGCTGGCCAGTTTCAAAACATCAACTACAGAGTGAGAAGGAATGACAAGTCAGAGTCAGCTGGTGTAACTTACCCCAGCTTCATGGCCTTCCCATGGACTATGCCAGTTCACATCTGCTGAAGCATGATTTCCTTAACGCTGATTCATGTTCTCTCTTTTATCTTTATTTTAGCTTCACACAATATCGGCGTGTTTGGCTTTGTTTTCTTTGATGAGCATATGTGGGTTGCATGTAGTAAGAAGTTGTATTTATTAATAATAGAGCCATAAAGTCCCTTTGAACATCTGAAAAAAAGATGACTTGTAGGTGTAGACTGGGGTAACACATGTTGAAAAGAGCAAGAGCCGTTTGTTTCTAGAGGTATCTGACAAACTAAAGCTTCCATTTTTGGTTCCCTTTTACTCAGTGAATTTTTCTTCCTTTTAATCTTTTAATCCCAACCCCCCCACCCCACCCCCAACACTGCAGTCTTTTCTTTNGGGGCTTAATCACATTGTAAGTCCCAGCATAGCCCTTTCATCTCTCATGAACACAGACCGGGTATTGTGTGAAGTTCTTGAACTGTAAGTGACTTTAAATTCACTCTAGTGGACAAGGGTGAGAAGAAGTCATTTAACTTTTAATAGACTTTCAGGGACGAATGAGCAGCTGGTTGGGATGGAATATGAAATGACCCTTACCATTTCCCCAAACTCAGAATTCAATCTTTGAGGTTTAAATAATGTGGTTAACTTTTTTCCTCCCCCAGTTTCCATTCCTCACTTTTCTTAGTTGAGATGGAAAAGGGAATGGAGGGGGTATGTGAAAAAAA
>VXBZ01008079.1:1562899-1591953 GCA_013399135.1 Heliornis fulica | reverse complement strand
AAAAAAAAAAAAAGGCTGGAGAGAGTCTTTTCTGGCTCTTGCTGCGCTGGATATTGTGGAAGAAATTTGGCCCTTCAGGTATTTCCTGCCAGATTTCCCAAATGGAAACAATTGTTTCTGCTTTATGTGACTGATACCACAGGGAGGGCAGAAAGACTGGTGCAAATGAGTGTAGCTCCACTGAAATTGGTGAGACCGTGCCAGTGCACTGCTGCTGAGGTCTACTTGTTGGGTTCCATTTATATCTTAAAACAACTTTACATGGCAACTTATGCACTACAGTTCTCCCTGCTCTTACACTCCTGTCTTGAAGAACTGGCTTTGAGGGATGTTTGACTGCAGCTCTTAGCCAAGCCAAATTTTTTTTCAGTGGCCCAGCAGTTCTCATGATCTGCATGTCTCTTTAAGTTTTAGAGGTGGAGAATGAACATTTATGTCAATTACAGTTTCTGGCTCCCCAGAACAAAACACAAAGCAATTAATTTTCAGGATACATATGCATCTCTCTCTGGTTTCTCTTAGTGTCAGGCTTGAAAAGACAGATACTATCCGTTGCATTAAGTCTTGTCGACCAAATGATGTCAACTGTGTGTTGGATCCGGTCCACACAATTTCCCACACTGTCATTTCACTGCCCACGTTCAGAGAATTTACAAGACCTGAAGGTAAGTGGTTTGTTCCTTGTTCTGCTTAATAGACTACAACATATAAAACCTCCACCGGAAATCCTTGCCTAAAGCCAGACTGGCTACCAGTGCAGTAAAATGTTTGCACAGTTCCAAATTATAGTGTACTATTCATTTAATTAAAACCTTCAATATCCAGGAGTTTTAATTTTATGGGGCAAAGAAAGTAATTTCGAGCTCTAACTCATACAGCTTCCCAGTCTAAGGAAATACTGAGTCGGAGTTCCTATTTAACACATTTACTGACATGGTAGCCATGTGCCCCATGACTTTTTTCTTCTCTATTTTTTTCAGAATTTGCCATAGGAAGTAGGTGGTCATTGTATTTCTCTCATCTGTTTAGTCTGTTGGTCACTATGGACAGATGCCTTGTTCCAAGAACAGAGCTTTTATCTACATGCAAACATTAATTGCTAAATACATTATGTTGAATTTACTGTCTAATGGTGTGATTTGCCTTGTTTTGACCTATGAACAAAATAAGTGTTGGTTTGGGGTTTTTTTAATATAGAAAAAAGGAAGGGAAATTCCAACATCTGGATAGAAAGCTTTTGAGCTAAGATTTTCAAAAAGTATCGAAGTGAGTGGCTGTCTGGTCATCCAGAGGGAGTTTTCGAGCCCCAGGTGCTGCACTCTCACAGGCACTCTGGTATTTCCTTAGATCCTTCAGTTTCATAAGTCCTGCAGTTTCCCAAGGATCAAACACACTTTGCTTAGCTCACACATAAACTTACACACCAAGAGCCAATTTTTGCCCCTTAGAATTTGTATTCATCTTCTGTCAGCTTCACTGGGGATTGTCTACACATTCAGAGGTGGGGTGACTGCTTTCAGCCCTGCTTCTCTGTAGGACAAGCCACTCAGCAGCTTACTGTGTGGCAGACACAGAGAAGGGGATGGAGGAAAGGAAAATTATTTTGGAGGGGTTTTCAGAGATCTTAAATCCCTATTTCTGATGCACACTTAGTCTTGGCCTTGCTATCTCAGAAAGTTAGTGGAAATGAAAGCCAAAGCTGATTCTTCACTTCTGTACCATGCAGAAGGAGTAAGGCAAGAGACAACCCAATTTGTGTTTACATATGAGTTTATATGAGTAACTGTGCTGTGTAGAGTTTCTATGTATTGAGTCAGGCCTGTTTCAGGCCTTGGCTGGCCCTACTTCACTGGGAATGGAGAAACACCCCACAGCCACTTCTACTCCATACACAGTCCTTCAGCTTCACCAGGTGTACTGAGATAAGGATTTGACCCAGGATGCTTCCCAATCCATTCCCTCATTCATCCATCCCCATGATTTAATAAAACGTGATGGGACCTGGCCATCTGAGAGTACTGCCAAAGCCCAGAAGATGTTCCTAAACTGTAATTCAGTGCCTGGCCTTGGGTGAGCTCCATGGTTTAGTTTCATCATCTGTAGAGCAAGTATAATAAGGAGAATAATACATCCCTCACAATGAGCTTGAAAAAAATTTTTTTTTTTAATCCTAAACCCCTCCTCCAGTACTCAAAAGGACTCTGTAATTTGTAATGGCAGTGTTTGTATAACTACCTAAGGGAATCAGAGCTCAAGGGTTTGGGCCCTGTTTGGGCCCCCTCCACTCCCCATCCTGTGGATCGTTGGTTTTGTTCTCTTTGGGTTCACACTGAGAGTTTGGTTTCAAGAGTGAACTTTCTGGTCTCTAGAAGTTACAGTGTTTTGGCTTCAGGGCTTCTTGGATGGTACAAGAGTAGAAAATAAATCTATCTGAACCCTCCCCTCCCCAGTTCTTCTTTCTTTCCATTTTAAAGGACAAACTGGGAGTGGTAGGGGAGGAGGGTGTCCTCTCCGAGCTTTAAGGACAAGTCGTTTTGGATCAAATTTTGTCAGGTTCTTCAGTGATCTTTCCAGATACTTCTCAGTACATTCTGTGATGCTTTTTGTTTTCAGAGATTATTTTTCTTCGTGCCATCACACCTACATATCCAGCCAACCAAGCAGATATCATATTTGACATAACAGAAGGAAATTTAAGAGATTCCTTTGATATCATCAAGCGTTACATGGATGGTATGACAGTGGGTGAGTAGAGTGTTTTCTGCTTACTTTCCTCTTGATAATATTGTAGGAAAAGGTCAAGGAAATTAACTGAATTAATTAATTCACCTTGATTTTCAAGCCTGTATTGATGTAATATTTGCCAGTCCAATATGTGTAGTTTGGACTAATATCACAGATACATTTTTATTCAAAAAGCAGAGGCCTAAACTTTAATTTGAGAAGAATGTTATCCTTTTTTCAGAACTGTCTGTATTTAAAAATGCAAATGGGTTAGCTTTAAAATGATGAGGTTTGCCCATTACAATTAAACCAAATATAAAATATGTAGCATGCCAGCAAAGAGACTGTCATTTTAATTAACTCTTCTTTCTTCTTTAGAAAGAATCACACCAATTTGTGGATAATAATAAGATTTTTAAAGCAGGACTGAATTTATTGAAACTTTTACCAGTTTTATCATGTAATGACGGGCAGGTTCACTTTTAACTGAATACCTCTCTTGAGGGTAAAAGGGATCTGGAAAATGCTGTGGGTTAGGAGAAACTTCAGGATGGAACCTACACATTTGAATTACAGCCTGAGCTTGGCAGGAAGAAGATGAGCAGGAGGTATATCTATGCATATGGGTCATGCAGTAGACCTCTTATCTCCTCATATAGCTGGAGGGGCTGCCATACTACCTGGGGTTGTACTTTCTGGTAGGTTTCTTTCAGAGCAGGGCTCTTTTGCAGGATATAATCAATGCTGTATCCAGCATGAATGTGTATGTATGTATACACTCTATATACATACATATATACATACATACAGGTATGTATTTCCAATGTAAACTGTAGCTTGGCTCTCACTCGGACCCAGCACACCCAGGAGTAGTTGGCAAATTATGTGAAGGTTGCAGAGCAGGAGGAGGTCCCAGCTGATATGTGCTCTGCCCAGCGTGAGTTGCTAGTGCTGTGGCAGGGGAATATGCTGTGATAACTCATGCTTAGAGAATGAACATGTCAGGTTTCAAAAGGTAGTAGCTGATCACTCTTTCTTAATGTTTATTTATGAAAATAAAGGACCACTGTTTGCAGTGACTGTGCAGGTTCTGCTCAGGTTTATACATGTGCTGCTGGGCTTTCTAGCAGGACTCGCTTGTACAAAAGGAAAAATCACCATTGTGCTTCTTCCATGCGGATGGTCTGTGTAAAAGTCGTATTTAGCATGATCTGAAGGTGGCACTGTTGCATTTCAGAAGCAAGATAGAACAGCGACAGCTGTGCAAAGGTTTGATGAATTTTTTATGAAAGGTAGATAAAAATCCTAACTCATTAGGTTTATATTTCTTTCTTTATCAAACAGAAGCGTACATATGAACGCTGAGAAAGAGGGAGAGTCTGTTAAAGTGGGATGATAAGGTTACTGATTTCAGGTATTGAATATTTAGAAGAGTATAAATGTTATCAGATCCCACAGTAGTTGCAGTAGTTTGCTTTTCATGCTGTGTTCTTTCTGTGTGAACTAAGAAGGACGTGCTTAGAAATTTGGCTGTCCAAGGTATTCGCCCGAGGGAAGTGTTTCCATTTTGAATAATAGGACTGCGTGTCAATGGTATTGTACTTGGTAAACTGGCTATCTGCCTCACAGTGCTAGGAGAGAAGGGATGTTCTGATTCGCCAGGCTGTGAGCATATGATATATGCCTAAGTACATTCCCAGCTCTGAAGAAGAATTGGGCAACTCTTCACCTCAGTTCCCCCATGTGCAACATGGAGATGATAAAACATGCCTACTACTGTCTTAATTAATTCTTGTATGTAAGACTCTTAATTAATCCCTCTATGTAACAGTACTTTGAGATTAATGGGTAAAAGCTGCAAAGTAAACTGCCTGCAGCAGAATTGGAAAAGGAAAAACAAAACCCCAGCTGATATTACCTGGAGGGGCAGAGGTTCAGGACAACGTGTTGTATGTGTGAAATTAGGATTGCAAATAATTCTGCCAACAGCAGTTCTGCTGCTCTCATCATAATATCATTTTTCTTATTATTAATAATCAGAACATTAGGTGTTCCCACAAAGTGCTGGGAATTTTCAAGATGGATAAATAAGATGGAGTCTTAGTCCATAGGAGTTCACGAAGTGAGTCCTCCTTGTAAAGAAAGAGGAAGGGTTTGTGTAAGGGTGGAAGAAAACAAAGGGCATAGGCAAAATCAGAAAGATTTATTGTTTGTCCCATAGAGTTGTAGGAACACAAGAACTCTAGGGCTGTAACATAGGGACTCTGGCAGAGGAAATGCTCAACTAGTGCAATAACCAGTGTCCAACATATGGGCCAGTAACAGGTATACAAGTATAAATATCAGTTTATATGCTTCTGGGAAGCACACCTGGACCATCATGTTTGATGGCTACTGATGGACAAATGCTTCTTGATTCAGTGCAGTCTACTTTTTTGCTGCTTATAGTGTAGAGGAAATAATATATTTATTCTGATAATAAATCAGAGATTCATGGTAAAAGGAATAATAAGCCTGTTTCATTTTGTAGTAATATTTCAGAAGAAATGACCAGAGTATCAAAGCTATTTTATCAGCTAATGGAATGTAGATCACCAAGTATCTTTTCTCTACAAGAGAAAATATGGAAAACCTCTATAGGAGGGTGGGAAAAAGACATGGGCTAGCTCCGAGAGAGATGAAGTGTATAAGAGCATGTGGGAAAAAAGCTTCGAAATAGCTACCAGTGTTTCTGAAAGAACTGAATGCCATAAACTTTGATTAGATGTCAAAGCAGAAGAAACCAATGGATTCAAAGAAAGGAGAGAACACTGGGGAACGAGGGGAAGAAAGGACAGATCAATTAAGGTGCTTCCTTAATGGAAGTCCTCCATTAATAAGATTAATAAGATTTTAAGATTAATAAGTTTTTTGCTAGGTTGTAACAAACAAGAAGAGAGATGGTGCTTTAAGAAGGATCTGCTTCTGAACTGTGTTAGTATGAATCCTCTCAAAATTGTAACACTAAAAAAAAAAAGATGTACAGGTTTCTTTTGATAAAGGTTTAGAGAGTGTGAGGAGCTGCTATGGATGGACTTACAGAAGAAAAGTGAGGACTTCAACACTGATAAAGAATTGTGGACTGAAGAGAGGCAGGTCATCAGTTTTAACCATTATCCATTTAAGTTGACACTGAGATGTCAAGAAGATGTTAGTGGAGCTGAGAGATATATAGGATCAGATGGAGAGCAGCTGATCGGTCTGATTTGTGATTTGTTGGTGAAGAGACAAAGCTGAAGTCACAGGAGATGAGTGTGTGTAGGAGCAGGTTGTGAGGAAGGAAAAAGAAGAAACTGGAAACAGGAAAGAGCTTTCCCAGGGAATTCTACAAAAAGAAAGAAGATATTATCCAAAGGAGATGTAGGAGGAGCAACCATACAGAGAACAAGCACAGTACTGCAAAATCAAGGGAGGAATATGTATCGAATGGGAATCAAGGATGAGCACTATCAGACATGGAGGAGACAAAAGAATTAAGAACAGACTCCAAAACGAGCTACACTGACCTACAGAAAGCATCTTCCAGTGGAAGAGAAGGAATGGAAGCCAGCCTGCTGGAGTGGCAGTCAATAGACCTCATGCAAGCTGAAGAAAAAGAACTATGTGAAAGGTTGCCCCCAGTTTTTCTATCATTGTGTTAAAAAGAGATGTGAAACCTCATTCTTTCCCGGTTCAAGAAGACCTGTAGACTTTCTGTTGCCTGGTGTGGTTACAGGCCAAGGTGGCACTGAATCCAAAAGACACTCTTAACAACTGCACATCACATGTCAGCACGGGTGGGAGAAGAACAGAAGCACAGGCCTATCCAGGTTGGGTTTTTTTTAAAGCTTTTATAGACTTTTCACTGCATTCCTCCTTTAACCAGCTGTCAGAGAAAAATGAAGAATGCGTTTTCAACCTGTACAAAAATGTCCTATCGATGCCTAAGGTATTATCAGATACTATAAAACATTTCCCCCCTCAGCTATGCATTCATTTCCTTAGGTGACTGTAATACCACCTTGCAGTCTGGTAAATTTCAGGAAGGTTTTTCAATTTCTTAATGCATCTAAAAGTAGTTTTGATAGACTGAAATCTTCCATATACCATTTGATAATAACCTAAGCATATATTATTGTGTATTAAGCAGAATAGTTTTGTTCTTAGCAAAAAAAAAAAAGAAAAAAAAAGATCCAAAGCCAACACAATTATAAAATTTCACTTGGACCTACAGAGCTTCTCAGGGGCACGGTGCTGGAGTCTGAATACAATGATATCAACAGTTGCTTACGGTTTTACAGATAGTTACTGCTGCTGCCTGTGTTTTTTTGCAAGGATTTCACTGCTCTATCCTGACTTTCCAGCCTCATCTACACATACATTAGCTCATGATGTTACTTTTGAACCATTACAGCCCTGGACTGATTGGGGCTTCCTGGCACGGCCAGTCTCAACTGCTGATGGCACAAGGTTGGATTCATTAGTAGTCTGATTTCTGCTGTGGTATCATGATTGTTTAATGTGTTCCAGAGGCTGGGCAGAGACTTAAAAAATGACCAGAAGTTAAACAAAACCAGATAGCATAAGAAAGTGAGCTCGTGGGATCCCATACTGGTTGGGGGCAGGAGGAGGAGACCGGAGGCTTATTTTACTTTTTGGGAAACCTGTCCATAGCACAGGAGTAGTAGTTTTCTGTCTCATTAGTAGTTTCACCATTCCCAGTGTGGCAAAGTGTTTTCACAGTCTGCCATGGAAATGTTTATTTGGCCTAACATTGAATTTAGAGCCACTGGATTGCGAAAGATTTGGTTCTGAACTTTGTCCCTGGACCCACTCTGCATTGCTGGGCAAGTACCTTCGCATTCCCCTCCTCTTCTCCCTTACCCTCAGTTGCTCTAAGCGCTTTATCTTTGGGCCAGAGGCTGGCTGGCTCTTACTGTGCATTTGTTAGGGTGTTTTGCATAATGAGATCCCCAGAATGATTCGGGCTTCCTGGCACGGCCAGGATGCTGAAAGTAGCACTTCGCCTACAGTTTCTTTTCTGTGGGGAATCGAGTCTAGGTGTAGGCAGAGGCAGGGCATCCAGAAGAGCTCTGCGGTTCACAAGGGCGAGGACATATGTTATCTCCCCTTGTGGATACTCTTACTAGAAAGTAAGTGACATTAGCCACCTTTTGTCATGACTATAATGTCATTAGCATGAAACAACAATGGTGTCTGGCAATACAAAACCGATGCTGTCCAGTCATTCACAGCGCACACACAGAGCAGGGACATAATTCAGCAGGTTTTGGACAGGCTCTTGCAGCCTTACATTAAAAACAACACAGTCCCTTTCAGGTTCTTTGTTCTGGTTTCATCTAGGCTTGCCCCTTTCACCAGAGGAGCCTCTCAGCAAAGAATATTCTGAGTTTTTCCCTATGCCAGGTCTCCCTGTCGAAATTAGTAGCTATGCATTTGTGATGAGGGTGCCCAGGAGCCGTTTGATAAATGGGATCCTAGATTTATTGCCTGAACCTGCCCTTTTGGGATGCTGATGACTGTGCTGCTCAGTAGTCAAATCTCTCAACACCCTCCCTCCCCTCCAGAAAAAATGTCAGGCTGGAGAGCTCTTCTGGAGGCAAACAAGCAACTCCAGCAGGAGGTGAATATTCATTTTGTATCTGAGAAATGCTGAAGGTGCTTTTCTGGTGAGAATAAGTCTCATGTTCAAGTGGAACAACCTTCCTAACGCCATATTTCACTCCAGCACACTGCAAGTAGCCAATTAATCAAACACTCCTTGATCAATGCTCGTCACACCTCCTGGGTAGGAAGGTGTAACGTCTTACAGAAGAGCTCATACAGACTACCTTCAGTTCCAGTTTCCATAAAGCCAGAGGACAAATCAGTCACACTGCAATTCTGATGTTTTGTGCTGTGAAGTCTAAAACCTGCCAACTTAGGAAAGAAATGGACTGAGTCAGGGAACAGCCAAGGGGACCACCAAAGGTCCTTGGCTCAGATTACATAACATATATCTTTTTGGTGTTAACTTTAAACAGTGGGCTGAGATAGTGCATAAATGAGCAAATAAAGCCAGATTTGGAATCCAGTACGCCGAGAAACATACTGCAGCAATACCTCTGAGAGGTATCTGTGTGAATTCAGCCTCCTGAGGTGCTTTGCCCTGGTTTAGAGTAGTCAGAGACCTGCTTTTCTGAGGATCTCCAAGTGTCAAATAGTCGTGTGAGTGATCCAGCTGCTCCTGCTGCTGCTCCCGAGTTTGTGCTTGCTAGCAAGCATCTTGTTCCTGCAGTAGCATCTGCACACCCTATAACAATGGAGATGGAAGATAGGAGACTCAAGGCATATCATAAATCTTATCCCAGTATGATACACGGATTCATGGCTCACTTTAAAAAAAAACAAACCCCATAACTTTTATTTTTAAAGGGGTCAAATGTGGTGAGGTGACCCCTTATTTCAGCCATATTTTGAGAATTTGGCCAGGGATTAGCACACATTAAGATTCAGAAAGTTTCCCTCATCAGAAGTTCTCCCAACAATGCCAGCAGAGCTGTCGCCTCTAGGTGATGACTGAGCAGCTATATAAGGGCTTTCATGTCAAATCCTCGGGATTAGGTACTTTTTCTTCTGTGGTAAATTGAATCACAGAGCTATGTTGTGCTGCGTGCCATAATGTGGCTCTTCGCCAAGAAATGCTTAGGGTTACAATAATTAATTGCCCAAGTGTCACGGATATGCTACTGTATCAAAGCTTGGCTGAAACTGAATAGTATGGCTGTGGGACAGGTAGGGTAAGCTGAGCCACTCTGTAAATGGAGAGATTGCTTGTACATGATGATGTACCATGATGGACACCGTAAATAAGACAGTGGGAATAAAGTCCCAGGAGGCTTAGGTATGTGATTTTGCGTGCTGTGGACATTCCACCTTGAAGTTTTTCCACCTGTTTTTGTAGCATGTAAGATTCTTATACTACATAAAGCATGTCACGTTCCCCAAGGTGGAACAGGAAGGATTAAAAAAAAATATATGATGGAAACTATTTTTAATGAGGCTACTCAGTACAGTTATTGCATTTTAGGCATGAGTGATTTCGCAGCATTGTCAACATTAAAACCCATTGCAAGGTTTGGCTGGAAGGCAAACCAGAGATCTAAGAGCACTTCAAGTTTGCCAAACCAAGATAAGAGCACATCTCTCTGAAGTTATTTGGTATCCTTAATAAAGATCATAGTATTTGTAAACTAGCCAAACCTCAGTAAAATCAAAGGTTGTTTTTAATTCTTTCATAATACCAAGGCTCCATATGATCCAACATGACAGATAATAGCTTTGAAAATATTTACCATTTGTTTCTGGCCAAAAAAAAAAAAAGTATTAATACCATGAGGGCTTTTTATTGCCTCTTTATTTGAGGCATTTCAGCATTCATAGCTTTCTAGAGAAGCCCAAGTGTTAATGAAATTAATCTTTGTTGAGTGGTTGAAGGATAGTATTTATAATAAATTGAATCCCAAATTTCTGATCTGTTGAATAAGGCAGAAAGATCCTTTTTTATGCTGAAATGTAATTCCTGTACTGTAATTACCTTTTCCTCTTTTTTTTTTTTTTTTTTCTTTAGCGGTGAAATGAAAGGCAGAAAGAGAAGCAGATTTAATTTCAGCTAAATTTAAACTAAGGCTTGTACCCCAAGTGGAAACTTCAAAGGCTATGAGTACCTGGAGAGTTTTAGACACGGTAACTTGGACAGTCTTTAAAGGATAGCTTTGTCTTTACGTGGCTTATGAATGTTTACTGTGGTCAATAGATGCTCAGAGCTTGGGAGAGATCTGCACAATAGATGTTGTTTATGGGAGCAGGCCCACCTTGTTACAATACTCTCTTCTTCTGGGCAGGGGGAGCATCTTGCCCTATTCCTGATCCTCTTTTGCCCCTCTCAGAAAAGGATACAGTAGAGCTTTGAGCTGTGCTGTTGGGTAGCAGTTACTGAGTTGCTCTGAGCACCCAGACATTTTTGCCTGTTACTGAGGTAACACACCATTGCCATCAGCACTGCACGAGCTTGTCCAAGTCACAAGGAGGTGCAGTGGCCGTACATGCCGCTGATACGGTACCTAAATCGCTGTTGCCTTTCCATTCCCCAGTAGGGAGCACTGGGGTTGTGTTCAGTGATCTGGAACTTTGTTGGTGCACAGAGGGAAACCCCACTCTTCTGTCTACCTCTGAACTAACTACCTCCATCGCTTTCCCCCTTGTCAGCATAAGTGCTTGTGGTAAACTACATTCGTGGTTCGCTTCTTTCAGGTGCTAATCCAAGGGAAGGGGTGGAGGACATAGCAGGAACACTGTTTTTGATCAGCTTAAAACAACAGTGAAATTGCCCTCAGTGTCAGGTAGTTTATGAAAATGTAATTTTATGTGTCCAAACCAACTTCTGAAGCATTTTGTAAGCACTTGGTTGCTCAACAGTTGAACATCAGGCAATTTTCTTAGGAATTTGGATAAAGATCTGGGAGGTCCATGTTTGAAAAGTACATGTTTTTGAAAATCTTATCCCTGGATACTTGAGCAAAAAGATATGTATAGCCTGCCACATGCCTGTGAAGCAGTTCTCCATCAGCATGGAAACCTTGTTAACATCCAACTCTAACTTTGTTCTCCAAATCTATTCTTTTGTGAAGTGTTCACCATCAAAGTTGAATGAAGTTCTAATTCACAGTATTATGAGGGCAATATACTTCAAAGCAAGAGGAAATCTATTTCAGTGCTGGTATTTTGATTAATGAGTTTTCTGAATCCTTTAACGATATTTATGTTTGTCAGGTGTGGCAGCTCAAGGATTAATGATATCTTCAGAGCTATTTTTCTGTATATGATTTGATGCCTGCAGTGACAATTATCAAGAAATATTTCTTTTTCCAAAGAGCAGCCACTTATTAATAGAACCGATTATATCAGAAACTATAGAGCACCACATAGAAGGAGCCTACATTGTTATTGTCACAAATAATTGAAGTAGAGATAGCTTTCACCAAAAAAAAAAAAAACCCAAAAGCAAATGAAAAGGACTATTTAGCTCTTCAGAGATGGAGGAATCTAAGGTGTACATTAACTTTCTGAAGTGAGCAGACATCTGGTGGTCTGGGAAATGCCTGCAGTTTGACAGCTAGATTGTGCCTTTAGGCACAGTCATGAACTAGAGAGGACTGAAGGAACATAATGCCTGTGAGACTGCCTGTGGAGGTACAGCCCACTGCTATGAAGGGCTTCTACAAGTACATCAGTAGCAAAAAGAAGACTAAGGAAAATTCTGTGAATGTGGGCTGGCTTCTGAACAGGGTGGGAGACCTGGTGACATAAAACATAGACAAAGCTGAGGGAGTCAGTGTCACCTTTTGCCTCGTTCTTTACTGATAAGGAGTCCTGGCGCCCTCAGAGCAATAGGAAGGTCTGAATCAAGAAATACTCACCCTCCATGGAGGAGGATCAGGTTATGGAACATTTAAACAAACTGGACATACCCAAGTCTGTAGGAGCTGATGGGGTGCCCCCACAAACTGAGGTTACTGGCTGATGTTGTTGAGAGACCAATCTCAATTATATCTGAAAGATTGTGATGATCAGAAAGTCCCATGGACTGGAAAAAAGCAAATGTCACCACAAACTTCAAGAAGGCTGAGAAAGGGATCTAGGGAACTACAGGCTGGTCAGCCTCACCTCAATCCAAAAGGTGATGGAGAAACTCCACCTGGAAACCATTTCCAAACTTATTAAGTACAGGAGGGTGACTGGGCGTAGCCAACAAGGATTTACAAGGGGGAAATCATGCCTGACCAACCTGACAGTCATCTACAAAGAGATGGTTAATTAAAGTTAGTAAAGATGAGTTAGTAAAGTTGAGTTAGTAAAGAAGACAGACTTCTCAGTGCTGTGCAATGTTTGAAGCACTGTATTTTCAGTTGGGATACATCAGGCAATCACCTGACAGTCGATTCATTTCCCTTCTCCTCTGGCATGGTGCAGGTCAGTAAGTACTCTAGTAACTATGTTGATAGGGAAATGTAAGCACCAAGTATCATTACTTTGGCATAGTGTTTTGGAATAAAGAACAGCCTTTAGGAAAGGAATTTAATTAAACTTTAACATATGCAGAGCCCCACAGCCTTTTATTGAATTAAAAAAAAAAAAAGGTTAAAATAGCCTAAAATATGTTTGTGACCTGGTTGTGAATTATTTTTCTAACTTAGTGATGAACTTTGTATATTTGCAGTGAGTACTGAATAAAAAATAACTTTTCTTACAAATCTTAACATGACTTCTTTGAGTTGAGGCCTGCAGAGCCAAAAACCAATTTGACTATATAGTTTTGGCTTCACGCTATAGGTAAGTATTTACATGTTGTAGACAGAGATAGTCTGGTATTCAAGCCTAACCTGCAACTCATCGTCTATGGTTTGATCCAAGGAATTCATGGTTGGATTTCTTTTCTCTTGCTCATTTCTGGAATGATTCTACCAACTTTGCCTTTCAAAATAGCCACTGCATTTCCCTAGTCATTTCCCTAGTCCTAAACTTCCTAATTGTCTGAATATCTCTTTTGAAACTGTGAACATGCTCTCAACTAACACCGATGCAGCTGAGATGTTTACTCTTAATATTTAAAATCTTGGCCAGCAGTATAAAGCGAGAGGCCTTGAGGAGAAACTTGAAATTATAGTCCAGGATCTTGTGTTAACATGAGGAGACCAGTCTTCTTGGATTGCTTAAGGGAAGCTCATAAACATGGTTTTCCCCTACAAAACGTTGTTCACCACACATTTACCACTAGTGTGATGGTGCTTTGGGCTGCTTTTCTTTAATAGCCATGCAACGGCTTTAGGTTCAGGCAGCTGAGATGATAACCCTTGGGTCTTGTTACTGCAACATCCACATGGGATTAAAGACATTTTCTAACATATTGGAGGAGAGCTTATGTCCATCCTTTTTACATAATCATACACACACATGGCCTGACACAGACTAGCAGACTATTTAAAGGCTATTTGTGTGATTCACAGAGATCCATTGCTAAAAACAAAAAAAAAAAAGAGTAGTTACTATTGTGTTGTGACAGCCAGGACTATTCATTTCTGACAAGGCTGTAATAAGGACCAGAGTGGATTTTGTGTGGAAACAGAGATCCAGGAACAGCCAAAGGTAGGACTTCAGAACATAGGCTGAGATTATTTGGAAGTTAATACAAGGCCCAGTAAATTACCTGAGTTTCAGCGGAGTTTTGGCTCCAGCTCCACAGCTCTCACCACATTGTCTGCTACTTGAATTTTTCCAAATTAATCATTCCATGTTCCAGGTATCCATTTCAAGCACGAAGAAAATAGCTAGAGGAAAAATTATAAGGTGGTTTTTTGTGTCGGTGAAATCTATGTGTTGTAGGTGTCACTAGCAGCTTATCCCAAATCCATCTGAAAACAGCCGTTTCTCTCCATGTAATAGCACATTCTCTTGACAAGCCTTCCTGTGGGTTTTTTTTTTCAAAGGGGGCACATTTTGTGATGGACTTTCCATTCCAATCAGACCTGTAGTGTCATAGCCTGAGGATTAGAAAATTTAGGAAGAAAAACTGATTTTCTTGGGTTCTTATGCGTCTCATACAGGACATTATTTATTTCATGAGGAATAGAAATGAATCTGTTACCACCAGAAAGTCATACATTCTGCATGAACAAACTTAACATGTACTTTTCAACCCTAGTATGTATAACTGCCTGTCACCTCCTATGCCTCATGCCCTACTTTGATTTTCAAAAACAGGAAAAAGTTTAAAAATTCAGTAGTAGTGCGTGCTTATTTTGAAGGAAAAGAGAACAATGAGCTATGCTCAGCCTTGTTTGTCTGCCTTTGGTATTTTGAATATATGTCCCATTCTTACTATTTTAGATACTGTTTACAAAGTATTTAATTTAAAATAGATCACAGAATGATTAAAAAGATGTGTTTTGTTCTATTTAGGACTGGATGAATATGTCAACCACAGATTAATGGTTCAAAAAAGGGGATTGTTCTTCTTTTAACCAGTTCATGCTCTCTCAGTAACTCCTCACAACCTCTCTGAGATTAGACAGTCTAGCATCAGTTTTTAGCTGACCATACACAGATAATACAATAATATTTAAAAAAAAAATAAAAAAAGGAAAAGGGAAATAAAAAGGGAAATTTTTCTAAATAAATTGTTTATTCAAAAAAACCCCAAACCCTGGCTAAATTAGTAACTGTCAATAGTGTCAAGTGTGAAGCCTTGCGCTAATAAAAAAGGGACAATACTTGTTGGCTTCAACTGATAGTAAAAATTTGTGTGTCTCTGTTAACTTGCCATCTCAGAAGAATCACAGAAAGAAGAGTGTGTGCTTGTTGGGAAAAAAAAAAAACAAAAAAAAACAAAAAAAAAGGTGGTTTTGTTACTACCCTTTGGCAAAGGTGACTGGAACAAAACAATATAGTTGTAACGTCGCTGTAACCCCCTGTACTGGGGAAAGATGAGAAGGTGGTAAGAGGAAAAGAGCTCTTGTGCCGGTTAGTTAACACAGAGTTTGAAATGTGGTTGAGGGAATTGATCACATTTTTGATAACTGTGTTTACAGTATTTTCCTGAGCATAGCCCATGGGTTATTTGGAAGAACAGCTTTTGATCTGGCAGTAGTTTGGATCATTTATATATACACATATACATAGGCCTGCATATGAATTTGCAGGTAAGGCAAGAGGGGGTTTACTTCAGCACATCCCCTCTTTCCACAGCCATCAGCTGCAGCTCCCCAGTAACAATTCTGGGAATTCAGATTCAAGAATAAGTCCCTGTGGAAAATTATGAGACCTTCACCTCTGGAACAGAAAACATCATGCATCCTCTCTACCATCCCAAAACAGCCTTTCCTAGCGGCAGTGGGAAAATAATCTTTGGTTCTGCTTTGCTTTCTGGCAAATCGTGGAGATCCCTCTTAGAGGAAATTGCTCTAGAGAAAATGCAAATGCAGCATTCAGCAAGGGATGTAAGGAACACAGGGACACAGATTAATTGCAAGTGCAGAATTTGTGTTTAGCAGTGAAAAAAAAAAGAAGGGTTGGGGCTTTTATTTGTTTGTTTGGGTTTTTTTTAAGTATTGTTAAGTTTTGCGGGTGTGCCTGTGTCATACCAGGCAGTCAGCTTAGCACAGAAGTCAGAATCAGTAGTCTGGGTTTCTGGAGACTTGTCATTCAGGGTGCCTTAATGTGGTAACAAAACAGCAGTGTTTCTCCCAAGTTCAAAATGGAGCTTCTTAGGAAATCAGCTGCCTAATGCAAAAATACAAGCAGAAACCAGCCACAGAGGTGAATTGCCTGAGGGCCTCACATATTTCAAAGCAGAGAAATGTAATGATATCTTAAAGAGGTCCAAGCCAGGGAATATCTGTGGCATCTGATTACAATAATAGAAATTCTGCTGAAAGGCTTAGGAAGATTAACAATATTAACCTTGCTATCTTATTTATCCCATCTTCTTTGATAAGCAAAGCCTCAGTAATCCAGTGACAGTGCCTCTGAGATTGTTGGTTGTTGTCATTATTCTAACTTTAAATAAGTATTATATATTATTTGGATGAACATCTTCACTACACATAGTGACATTTACCTTAGAGAAAATGGAAATATGAAACACGAAAAAAGAAGAGAAACAGGCCAAGAGAGCAGCTAGGTGTGTTAATTACAGAGCTGTAAAAGCTCTAGGCCATGGTCAGACTATCTCTGCAGAAATAACTGACATCCAAAAACTTGCTGCCTCTCAAGCCCAGGCTGTTTGCTTACACAGATCAGCAGATGGAAGGGATTGGCGAGGATCCTGTTTACAGTGAGGGCAAAGTGTGCAAGAAGAAAGAGGTCTTGTCGTTGTTTTCTAAAAGGTCAGCAAACCATGACGATACCCAAGCAGACTGGGGACGTGTAGTAACATCTCTGCTCAGTTAACAAAAAAAAGCAAAACCAAACAAAGGTGAGCTGATGGAAGGTTGTCTGCCTGGCCTGTGACACGGGGTTTTCTGTAGGTTGAGCCTGGGTTTGGGTCACAGATTCTGAAGCGATGAGTATAAACAGCAACAGCAGCACATCAGACTGGAGGGTAACAGCACGTGCTTGCATAGATGTGCCTGTAGGCAAGACAACACAGATGAGATTTCCTAGCACATGGGATTCAGCAGCAGTGCAAATCTCCTTGTTCATTTCTTATCAGTTATTTGACCTGTTTTAATACAGGCAAATATTCTCCCAGCTTCTTTTTCCTTTTTTCTTTTCTGTTTTTTTTTTTTTGGTTCAAAATGCTAACCTAGATAAAATCTATTTTTGTTGGAAAAAGATTTGGGTGAACTTGCTTAAATAAACTCACCCCACTTACCAACTGTGGAGTGTCGGAAAAGAAGACGCTGGGAGACCGAAGGTAGTGAGCTACCTTTTATTGACTCAACTACTTGCAGGAACTGCATATGATTTTATACTTTTTAGTTACATTACAGTATTTTTGTAAGTAGTGATTGGTTAGGCATTACGTAGGTTAGTATCTTCTGTTATGGCTTGGTTACAACCTATCTGAGGGTCCAGGCACAGATGTTCAGCCTCCTGTTTTTATCTAGTGTTCAGCCACAAGGTCACACGGACCTGATAACATACATACCGTTCCACTCACTCAGAACTTTGCTTCAGGCCAGAGATACTCTGCAGCATCATGGCCTTGTACTGCTAGCTATTCCCCAACAGTGGAGTCTGCAGCTTTGGTCCCAGAGAGCATCAGATGATAGTGGCATCTGAGAGCACTGTTTTCAGGCCACTCAGTGAGCAACACCATTGCTCTTCTGGCATCCTCTGGGGTGTGACTCAGGGCATGGTGTGTCCAGCTACAGTGAGCCAGGAGCAAGTCCCAGTCTGCAGTTATCCCCATGTCAGATCTGAGTGGCTCCATCCAGCTACTTTGGATTTAGACTGGTAAATAAAGAGATCAAAAAGCAGCTGTTTAAAGTCTACATTTCCTGATTTTACAGTACATTTAAAAATTGTAGCCTTTCTATTACTATGAAGTATGTTTTCATACTTAATATTCAGCCATAAGCACTGAAGGATGCCAGACCACAAATCTGGACCTGGCGTTAGTCTGCCAAAAGACATAGTGGAACAACATGTTTATGCAAATATTGCAGTAACTGGTAAGTCCAGGTCACTTAAAACCATGCAGAGTTATTACACATGGCATCTTCGAATGTGTCCTGTGCTAAATGCTCTCGAGATCCAGGCTGATTTATTGAGCCATGATTAAATTACAAGTACCAGGCCTGAGCTTCAAGCTTCTTTAGACACCTGCTTGTGAGGGTAAGCACAAGGCTCTGCTGGCCGTGCTTCGGTCCAGAATAGCTGCACCTCCTTCATACCTGACGTGAGAGGCAGGAGACTTTAGAGAATCAGACACAGGGAGAATCAGAAGGCAGTGACATATTATAGCCTTCAAAAGCATTTCTGAGACATGTCCTAGGACCGTGGCAGCAGGACCACCAGGGAACTGGATAGATGTGTAGCCAGGTTTCAGGCTCTGAGCAGCTTTGCTATGACATGGCTTCCACCCGCATTTGTCCTTGGGTTGGGTGAAGAAAAATGCTCAGGTTTTCCATTTTACCACTTTTCACCAAAAAAAAAAAAAAAAGGAAAGCGCTCTGTGAGTAAATCTGCCAAGAACTGAAAACCTGTTGTATTGTTTTGCCCAGTAGAATATTTCAGCTTTTTTTTTAAATTCTGCCCATTTAGAATGGCTCCTGTTTATAGGAAAGGAAAGGAAAGGAAAGGAAAGGAAAGGAAAGGAAAGGAAAGGAAAGGAAAGGAAAGGAAAGGAAAGGAAAGGAAAGGAAAGGAAAGGAAAGGAAAGGAAAGGAAAGGAAAGGAAAGGAAAGGAAAGGAAAGGAGGAAAGGAAATAATTCTTTTGCACTGATGGTCTTTTCAGGACCATCTAGGACACTGGCACAACGAACTGGAAAAATAAATACAGCAGTGAGCATTATGCTTCTTTGTATATTGCTTCAATTTCTTCCTTCAGTATAGCTGCCTCCTTGTGTACAGCATTCACTTCTCAGACCAGTAGTAGACTTGATTTTAAAACTGCAGCAAGAGAACTGAAAGGTAAAGTACTGTCACACACATCACAGTGTGTGATCCACCTTGAAAATAAATATTCCTTTTTCCCTGCCTGTTAGTGGAGTACATCCAAACAAGTATGAAAAAGTTACACTGAGTGCTACATCAATAATGTGTGGCTACGGGCCATACTGTGGCATAAACCATCTTGAGTGGAATCGCATCATGTCAGAAAAATACACAATTTTGCAATCCCAGGCCTAGACTAGAGCAAACTCTACCAGAGCAGAGTAAGACACTGTAGAACAGTATAAAAAGACCGTTAAATGGAGACAGCAACCTTTGCCATCTGAGGCCTGGTGATCACTGTGGGAGCTGCTAACAGGGTGGGTTATAAACAGCTTGCCAGTACTGAGCGAACCCAGTGTTGCGTGTTTCCATGGCTGTCAGTTAAAGCCCTGTCTGCAATAATGCAATGTGTTGTTAGAAAAATGCTTTAAATGCTACCCTAAAGGGAGGGCAATTTTAGTGAGGCTTTTCTTTTGCAATATACCATCTGCCAAGCCCAGTTGTTTTTATAAGATACAGGAGAGTAGCCAAGAAAACTAAAAAAATAAAATAAGAGTATACATATATGTATGTATATATAAATATATATAAATTGTTGGGGTAAGGATGCTTAATAAGTGTATTCATCAAATATGGCAAGCAAAGTGATTGTGGTGAAAAGTTTGCAATTTTACAGCTTGCTGAAGATATTAGTTGGTATTTAACCAGGACAAAACTGTAATGTCATCACAGCCTGAGAAAAAGGTGCTGACAGCCTGCATAAGCGGACGTTTGTCTGTCCCATCAGATCAGGAGCCAGTGTGTTTGTAGGGGACTTCTGTAGGGGTTCAGCCTGGACTCTGGGAAGGTGCTGGTGCACTGCCTGCTTGTGAGACAGAGTCCCCAGCATGCAGAAGGGATATGTCTTAAATAAAGGGAGGTAGATTTAGATTGGATATTAGAAAAAAAGTTCTTTACTGTGAGAGTTGTGGAGCACTGGAACAGGTTGCCCAGAGAGGTGGTGGATGTCCCATCCCTGGAGATGTTCAAGGCCAGGTTGGATGAGGCCCTGAGCAAGCTGATCTAGTTGGGGGTGTCCATGCTTCTTGCGGGGGGGTTGGACTAGATAACCTCTGGGAGTCCCTTCCAACTCTAGCCTTTCTATGATTCTATGATTCTAATCCTTTCTTAAACTGTGTATTTCCTGCTGAATCCAACGCCCGGTCAGATAAGTCACTTGTTTGGAGGAGGGCTCTGAGGAGGGGTCTATGCCAGACTCCCTGTGCCTCATGGCTGACCTCAGGTTTACGTGACTGTGGCGTTTTGGGTACATCTGTTCAGTTGTGAGTCATTTGGCCACTCCCTACTCTCATCTCTGCACCTAGAAAAGAGCTGTGAAGAGAGAACATGTTTGCAGGTGATCCTGAGCCTTTGGAGTCAATGGCGAAGCTCCCGTTGACTTTTCTTTTCCGTTGGCCAGAAGCTGCAACCCTATTCCATTTGGCCTCATTGTGTCAAGGCACCGACAAGGCCCAGATGGACCTCCCAAGGGTCCTCCCCCACAGCCTGCCTGAGAGCCAGGAGCCCCGTTTCAGCTTCAGTCCCCACCACTCAGCCCCCAGCAGGCCCTCACTGGGGCTCCTCTGTGTAAAACAAACCCAAGGACTTGAAACACACAGCTCACCATTCCCTTACCACTTCCTTCCTCATTACCAACCCATGGTGCTGATGATGGAATGGCCCCCACCCATGTGAGGAACAACGCAGGGACCAGGGCTAGGCCCTGCTTTCTTCAGTTGGACATCCCTTCTTCCAGTGGGGTTGTCCATCCACAGTGCAACATAGTCAATTTACAAATTAGTGTTTCTAGATATTTATAGGGAAAGTGTTGCTTTTATTGCTGCACTGTAACTGCCTTTACAAATAATTTCTACTGTTCCAAATGAAATGTGGCCTTCAGCATGGTACCAGGCATGGCATTCCCAGGTGTCTGGGCTTATCTACTCCTCAGGGCAATGTGTGTGCTGGCTTACCTAGGGACAGTCTCCTGAAGCCCTACTTAAAAAGCGGTGCCGCAGACTTTTTAGTTTATCGCTCTGAATGAAAGGTTAAAAAAATCTCATGTCAGATTAGATGGGTTTTCTGCCATAAGCAACACTTTAGTGCTCTTTCTAGATCTTCTGAAAGATAATTTGATTAACAAGTTCTATTTTATTCTTATTTTGAAAACTTTCTTCAAGCCATTAAGGGATCCAGTAGATAAGATAACTTTCATGAGTGATACTGAGCAGGCAGTTTTTCTCTTGCTGAAACGGAGGAAGGTGTAGCTCATCCAAACCCTTCAGACTCTCCCATTAATCTCAGCAACCTCTTTCTACCCCAACAGGTGTAGTTCGCCAGGTGAGACCCATTGTTGGACCTTTCCATGCCATCCTGAAACTGGAGATGAACTACGTCATGGGTGGAGTGGTATCTCACCGTAACATTGTCAACGTTCACATCTTTGTCTCAGAGTACTGGTTCTGAGAGAGCTTTTAAAATCCCAGTCAAGCAATCCACTCCAACCTAAACCATTACCACAAACTATTATGTCATATACTTGTTTGTAAAACCCAATAGTGGGGTTTGGTTTTGTTGTTTTATTTTTAAATATTTGGTTTATAGTTTAAGACAAATAACAGGCTGTTACGTTGATTAGACATAGGGTGGAGCAAATTAAGTGAGCCTGATGTAGTAGTTGTCTGTATAAATAAGTAGTGTGTAAAAGTGCTCAGCTCCCTAGGGAAATGTAAAACTTTTCTAAATGTTTGGGCAGATCTTTAACTATTGCTCTTTGGCCAGGTAACCAGAGTGACTGAGGACGTGGAACAAAGTAGATGTCAGAGTTCATTGGGATGAATACACGGTATCTTTGGATGGGAGAAGCGCCATGATTTCACCTCCATATTAACTAACTATCTTGAAGGGGTCAGGCTGTCAGAATGTGCCAAACACTTGCTTTTGGGCCCCTGTGGGATGACTCTGAATCGGCACCCAGAGTTGCTAATAATTTCTGAGGAGTTTAGCCTGGATATTTAAAGTGCCATTCGGCCACAATTACAAAAGGCAGTCCAGAAGGAATTAGATATAGTAAGGAACAAACAAGCTATTGCACATATTAAAAAATACTCCTTTTTTGTTTTGTTTTGTTTTTGTTTTTGTGCTTACTATTTGATTGTAAGATTATGTTTGGTTCTAATTAAACAAATACCTGTCACTGAAATCAACCTCTTACAAGGAGAAGGCATATTGCTTAAATTCCAGTCTCATCTGTACTCAGCAATACATGGGAAACTGACCTGTGTCTCCCAGTATGGAGTGACACTCCGTACCATTTTTAATCCGGTAATAAAGTCGGCCTGTAAAACTGCACACTCCTATGCACCCAACCAAGGGGTATGTAATAATATAATGAAACTCTCACCAATAAATGAATGTTTAATGTATTTTCTGGGCATCCAAGTAATGTATCTTTTTAAAATTTTTTTTTATTACAGAACCAAAAATAAATAGTTCCGTGTTTCAGTTTATGTTTGTTAAGCTATGAGGAAATAAAGAAAGTCCAATGGGAAACACTCAAGTGTATGCTATGGTTTCTGCTTACCAGAAAAAATGTCTAATACACATAAATATATCGCTGGTAGGCTAATTTATTACATGTGTAACCATAAAGATTCTGTGATTGTTTGATTCTGTGATGTTCTCTTGATGATATTTGTTCCCTCCACTCTTAGAGAGCGTCCTAACCCCATACATAGACTGTTTTTTAGGATGCCATCATCTTCAACCATGTTCTGTGTTATTAGTGGCCACCTCTACAGTCCTTGTGATTTCAATAAATAGTTACATATTTGTGTAGAAAAATGCTACGCGGCAGATACAGCCTGTGACCTTCATCCTTCCACTACTAACGGAGATTTTGGGAAATTCCAAAGTACAAAAGGGATACTGTTGACTTCAAGGATTTACTTTCCGATTTACACTGGAAAGTGAAACGTTTTATTATGCTGACAGAGTCTGGGAAAAAGAGGACAGAAGACTCTCCTTAAATCATCAAGTTCTTTCTCCTCGCCAGTGCAGGAAAAGTAAGTAGCCTCAGTACCAAAAATGCAAAAAAGCCTCTTCCATCTGATTTTATAGACTGTAATTTTTGACTGTTTATTTCCTCTGTAAGCGGTATTTAGTTACAGTGGAAAGAACTTTGGGACAGCAGAAATCTAAGTTTAGGATCAAATTGATGAACAAATGAATTTACAAACTTCTTTTTGTAAAGGAGGAACCGCATTTTGCCACACACACCCACACACACACCCTCTCACGTTCCTCTTGTCTGCAATTTGAGTAAAAATAGGAAAGATTACTACTACTTACTGCAGAAGTGTTTTCCTACATTGTGCCAAATAATTTTTGAAAACTGCAAGCAGCTTTTTGAATAGCCCTGATGTGATATGCGAATGTTGACCCAGTAGATGATTCTGTGTTATAATAAAAACTAAAGTGTGCTTAGCACCATGGTCACTGTCTTAATAGATCAGCCTAGAGAAACAAGGTAATTCAGTGATGACAGGAAAGATTAAATATTTCTCTCATGTGAACCTGGGACCATAAAGTCTGACTTGTTGCAAGTGGAACAAAATAAAACTATTTGTAGTTTTTATTGGCAAATCCTTAAAGCTGTTTGGATGGGACAATGTGCTTAGGAAATCGTCAGCGAGATCCTCTTGTTTTGAGGGCTTTTCTTCTGCTGTGCTCCCTTGGGATTGCTTGGATCTAAGTTCAAATCTTTTTAATTGCAGGGAAACAGAATTGGGAGTAAAGCAGCATTTAGAAGAAAAGAAGGACAAGTGCAGGCTGCTGAGCATTTATCATTGTGCTTCTGAAGGGTCATCTGCTCACTCAAAAGCAGAATGATCTCATGTGCCTTGGAAAAGCAATCACATGCCATTCAAGGGATGAGCATTAGTAGCACACAACTGCATGTAACATAGGAGAAAATTACTTGATAAAGTATCTTCTTTGATGGTAGATGAGCCTGGAGAGACAAAAATCACTCAAATGAGTGAAGGCTCAGGTGTGCTGGGCAGATTCCCAACATGGGGAGCAGTGGGGTCTCGGGTTGTTCTGCCAAAAGTCAGACGCCCTGCATAGGTGGGAAGAATTCTTGGGTGCTACCTCAGGGGCTGCTCTAGGACAATTCTTAGGGCAGGAAAAAAATCCCACTGAGTTATTTTCGGTGGGACTGGGACATTTTGCTGAGTAAGCATTCAGTGTATAGAGACACTTCTCAGTTTTGGGGGCCATAGGCTTAGTCTAGTATAATAGTAAGAAAGCAGGAATATTTCAGATCAATTTGCTTGTGGACCGATTAAGTATTTTCTACTTCTTCAGTTTAAAAATGACTTCCTGATGGATCTGCAGTTTATTAGCAGATGGAGAAGGCAGAATAGTGCAGCATATGTAATGCTAGCAGTTACTCCTGTTACAGGGGGAGCGGTGCAGAGCAAGCAAGTTTCGTAACTGTTCAGATCAGTGCCTTCCATGTGCAATCGCTGGATTGCTTGTGCAGTGATGTCAAAAGTTACTTCATGATCTGGAGAGAGACACCGTGTGCCTTTCCAGGGTAGCTGCCCTAACTACAGCGTGCGGCAACTCCTGTAAGCCGCTGGTGACTGGCAGCAACACACCAACATGGCAAATCGCCCGTCGGTGCCGGGAGCGCGGCTGTCACTGGGAGCTCGTGCAGCATGAGTGTGTTCCTGTCGGAACAACGGTATCACACTGCACCTCAATTTGGCCTATGGAACATACTCTAACATCCACTTTGCCCATCCAGTTTGTGACGGCTTCAGTGCCTGAACACGTGCAGTCAGTCGATCAGGGAGGCAAACACGGCCCTGGTGAAATCTCCTGCCTCATGCAATGAGGGGTGGAGCGAGAAGCGTGGCCTGAGCTGACTTTTGGGGCAGAGTGAGTTACACCAGTGTCACCAGCGTGTCACCAGCAGGTTCAATCCAGTTGTGTTCTCACATCCACGCCAGCACAAAGGAATGAAAACAGAGACGGTTTCTCGATTAAATACAGTGAGTCTTTGTAACGATCCTGTAGCTCAATTAACAAGTGTGTGTGGATGACAGCCCACATTTCAAGCCAGCTAAAAACATGCTGACTGGCAACGGCACTGAATGCAATTATTATTTAATATCTAAATCTGAAGAGTGGCACAAAGCCACCAATTCAACACGGGCTGCCTTGTATCAGCTGGAATGCAGGTACCTCTGTGAGGACAACTCCTTTCAGGAGCAAGTGTCAGATGTTTAAATATGCTGTTTGTTCCACTGAGAACACAGAAGATGCTCTGCTCATCAGTGATTGTGATCTTCCTACCTTTAGTTTTTAAATGAGTGTCTCTGGTTTTGTTTTGTTTGTGAAAGTGATATTGATGTAGAAAATAGGTGCCAGTTGTAGCAGAAATAAGGGCACAGGCTCTTAGAAGCACTGGATGTGAGTGATAGCCTCTAGTGATGCCCTTGCAATGTTCCCGCAGGATTTGTATCTCATAAAAGGTGTTAATAGGGACACTGTCACACAACTTCTCTGTATTCTGTGGTGGTGGTGGTAATCCATATTGCCAGAAAATTGTGGAGGGATATGGATTAGCTCTCCATAACAAGAAATCTTGATGCCTGAGGAGCAACTCACACCTGCTGGGATGGAGAAGATGTTCATGCAGTGACCATATTGCCTTTTTCTTACCCAGCTGAACTTGACAACTTGTCTCCCAGATCTCTCGCTCTTGACACTAGCAAGGTCACCTACACAACTGGACAAGAAACCCACTCCAGGGATGCTGTCTATGGATTGAGCTTTCTCAGGTAGGTAGTCCTTCACAGAAGTTAGAGGATCAGCCCTTTGCAATCAGGTATGATGCATACAGGGATGTTTTAATGTCATGTATGTTCCAAACTTTCCATGAGCTTGCAGAAAAGTTTAGCCTGTGTCCCACGAGGAGTAATTGCTATTAACAGATGAGCCAGGGGAAGGTCACCCTGAATTTTTCCTGTTAAATACAAGGTTTAGAGGCAATTGGGTAAAAATGTATCTAATCAGAAGCGAGGCTGACACATTCAGTACTGTCCCTGTTAAATATGCTGCCAGATGATATAATTTTTGAATGAGACAATAACGTTAGTTGACAGCTCAGTGCATTTATTGGCCAGACTAATCCAAGACATTAAAACCTGGCCTGGAAAACGCACTACTACTGCTGCTGGAAGCACCGAGGCCAAGCCCAGGCCATGATGGTTGGCCATGGTTCTGATGGTTGGGTGCAGCACCCATGCAGCATAGCTCAGCAAAGACCAAGGCGGAGAGCCCCAGCACAGCTCCCAAACGGGTGAGTACAGCCCCCAGCTGAGGCTTCTGGCAGCCCTTCCTCACACTACTGTCTCCACAGTGGCCAGCTCAGCATCACCCGGACACCTCACATCAGACCGGGCCTGGAGCACCGGTGGCCAAGCCCCCAGGAGGAGCAGTGGGAGGCAGATGTGAGGAAGGGTCACAGAGAAAGGCCATTACAGGTTCGTCATGCTAGTAAGGGCTTGTTGGGGTGTTCAGGACTGTGACAGGACCTGATACTCTCATAGCTGCCATCATGGGACAATAAATCTGGTGGTAATGGAGACATTGGAGAGCAAAGAACATGTGGAGGAGGTGAGAGACACAGCAAGTTACAGCAACTGCTGTTACAGGTTGCTGACTTGCACAGTGGCATTGAATAGTTTATAAATCCCCTCTGAGCAGCCAGTCAACAGCACCACAAAGAATATGAGAGAGGAACATCCACTACTTTAGCTTACTTATACAAGAAGCCAAAAGCCAAGTGTCCTGTGGGGATGTCCCCAGAATTTGCCATGCTGAGTGTCACACAGCACGAGTTGCTGGGGCATTTGAGAGCTCACACACAAGTTGGGCAATGTGCATCAGTTCTGGTGGCTGGGTGCCCTTTGTCTCACTCCCTGAGCCCTCTTGGCAACTGGGCTGCCTCAGCCTGCCTCTGTGGGCAGCCCAGGGCTCACAGGCCACCACCCGCAGCTGCCCGCCTGTGCACCATGTCTCAGGGTCTGCCCTTGACGTGTGTGTCAGATGAGCAGAGATTCCTCCACGTCTCTCCAGTAGCAATTCCCCTTCAGCCATGTCTCTGTGACTGATCTCAGGAGGCTTTTGTGAATGTAAAGCATTCCTCACCCTTCCTCCCCAGTCGTGGCTGAGTGACGGAGGGATGTCCACTTGCTTGCAGTAAGTAAGTGCCTTCTCTACACTTTGTCTTGGTGTAAACGAGATTGTGAAGTGTCTGGAAAATGATCTTGCATGACCCATGTGCTCTACTAGATCAGTACAAAAGTAAAAGCTAATGTAGAAAATTGTTTGGTTCCCCCCAGGCTCTGTCACTTACCTTTGTTTTGCTAGCAAACTGTGAGGATACTATTTGTAAGAGCAACATGCTGCACTTCTATCTACTTATTGTGTGATAATCTAGTGCATCTCAAAACAAGCAAATGATGCTATGGACAGCAGAACTGTGTGTGTGTGTGTGTGTGTGTGTGTGTGTGTTCAAAATGAATCTGAAGTGGTTCCACACAGATTTTAAGACAAGACTGTCAGAATTCAGTAGAATCAGAATAAATAAAAGTACTCCTTCCTTTTGTTTTTTCTTTTTGGGAGAATCAAAATCTGCTTGTAAAAGCATTCTTCATTTTTTTCCTACTGTAGGCAGACCTACTGTCTTTTTATTATGTCTTCTTGTCTGAAAGGTGTTTGTCTTCTATAGCAAGGTTCGAGTTTGGGTCCATTGGCTGCCACTGTGCTTTTGGGGTTTTTGCTGTGTTTAACACCCAGTCAGAAGTAATTAAACAGATCCCTTTTTGATCTGTGGAAAAGGCCATTCTTTTCTAAAAGGAAAAAAAAATCCCTAATATATTTTATATTATTTAGGGAATTATAATTTTGGGAATATATTATATATTGCTGTGGAGGATTTTNTACTTAACCTATGAGAAGAGACTGTTAGGGGGTGTGCTTCGTGTACTGTGAAAAAGAAACATGTAAGTATTGGGTTGGAGTGAAATAGAGTTGGCATCAATTGATCACATTGATCTGAAGTGATGACCCGTTATTCCTCTGAAACGTATTACATAATATATAATTATACTATATATTATATTTTTTTAATTTATATATAATCTATATTATACGTAACTATAGAATGTATACTATATTATGCATTATGTATTATATATTACATATTATATATACTAAAATATAATTCTTCCCTGAGCTGGGATGTTTGCTGCCTCTTTAAAAGCCATCGGCCGAGGTCTCACAAGGATGCTCGTTCCAAGAGCTCTCAAGTCACTCACCCCCGAGGAGAGCACTTGCCTGTTGCCTCTTGGCCAGGCGTGAAGCGAGCGCAGGTTTGATACAAGTCCCAGAGCCGCGCCTGGCCGGCCGGCACACGCCTGGCGATGGGTTCAGAGGCTCCGCTTCTCCTAAGGACAGTGAGAGGGACCGGACCCTGATTTATAGCTCAGGGTCCCGACTTTGGCTGAGGTTTGTACCCTGCCTGTGGGCAGCCCCGCGCCCTCACCTGCCCTCTGCACACCTCAGCTTCTGCCCACCGTGGCCGGGGCTCCCCGGGCGGCCCCGCGTGCCTGTGGAAGACGCCCTTCCCTCAAATTACCCGTCTGGTCTGATGCTGCACAGTCCTCCCTGCTCCGGAACGGCAAGGAATGCCAAAGCCCTTCCCAGCATCGCTGCTGCTGCTCTCTGAGCGCCTTTGTTCCCTGCTGCCTGTGGTGAGCGCAGGAGGTGTGAGGCTGCGTGGAAATTGCTGCTACCAGACAAGAGAGACATAAAATACACCCACCGAGTCTCCAAAATCATTGATCTGGTGAAAGATTTTTCATTCCTGCTGTGGCTAAGAATGTGCTATCTGTTCTGTACTGAGACAGGGGTTGTTCCCTTTCACCTTATCAGATTTCATCTTCCCCACACCCCCCCCCACCCCCCCCCCTTCTAT
>VXBZ01008079.1:1531054-1562886 GCA_013399135.1 Heliornis fulica | reverse complement strand
CTATTGGATTCTCTTCTACCCCTCCTTGTTTTCACTCTCCACAACCATCTTGTTATTTTTTTCTACCACTGGGCGTTTACTTGTAACTGAGTAATGGAAGTTAGACATGTCCACCAGCCCCAGAAGACACCTTGAATTGCTGCAGGAAGAAAACCTGTCCTAGGGCCACAATAGACAGACATGGCCATGTTTCTGTACCCCAGCCACTTTACCATGGCACTCTGAATCACATCTGTGTGATCTCTCCTCCATCTCGATCTCCTCTCAACCAGTGATAGAACCCGCGGGAACAGCATGAAGCTGTGATAGGGGAGGTTTAGGTTGGATGTTAGGAAGAGGTTCTTTCCTGAGAGGGTGGTCAGGCACTGGAACAGGCTCCCCAAGGGAAGTGGTCACAGCACCCAGCTTGACTGAGCTCAAGAAGCATCTGGATGATGCCCTCAGTCCCCTGCTCTGACTTGTCTGGCCTGCTGCCAGATCCGGTTGGATCTGATGAACTTTATGGATCCCTTCCAGCTCAGGAGATTGTTTGATTCCTTGATCTGGATTAAGCCTGGATGGACACCTGCATGGGACACTTCCTGGCCACCCCCTTTTAAACTTCTTACAACTAAATCCATGTACCTCGTCACTTCAAAGAGCAATAGCAATGTGAAGACTCAAAGGCTTCTTCTGTAAGATATTCCCATTTGGGACAGTACTTTGTCACTCCCTACAGGATGAGAGGCCACATGGGGGGTCACTGAGCTTCCTGCATCTGTGACAAACAGAATATGTGAATCAATCATGCTTCATCTACGCTGGGTCAGAGGATACACCTTAAAACCCTGCTGACCACAGCTAATGCGGAGTAGCAATGTCAGTACAAGATCCAGGTATACTCTTTCCCTTCTGCTTCCAGATCTGTTTTTTGAAGGTTTCTCTGTGTGAGCTGCAGATGAGAGAAATGTCGTCCTTCAGGCCTGTGTGGCTATTTCAGGGACCCACCACACTCTTTAAAAGCTTCTCTCCAAGGTGACAATTTCATCAGCCCTCATCATGGGCCCAGACTGATGGATTGCAGCAAGTGGCACAGGGTCAGGGGTGTGGAGAACCCCCTCATGGAGTCTGAACCACAGGCAGACACAGGTTCCCTGTGCTAGTTTACATATCCTACTGGTAGCATGTTCTCACGTGCTACAGGATAACATGGCCCCTCCATGAACTCACACTACAATCGGGTTCTTGGTGCATTAGAAGGTATTTGGGGTCGGCTTGTGTTAAAGGCAACTGGCAGAGCTGGCTGGTCTCATCAGAAGACATGGGGATTTTGAGTAACAACAGGCTGTGACTTTCCCTCCCCTCCTGCGAGGAGTGCTGGTGGCCCTCTGGGGAAACTGAGGTCCAGAAGCACAAGAAGGCTCTTTCCTGGAACTGCACTTAGTAGCTGAGCCAGGTCAACTAAATGTCAGGTAGGTAACTGCAAACAACTTGGAAGCTTTATGATTATGGCATCAAGATATGCCCCAGCTGATGCTGAAACAATGTTGATCATGACAAAAAGTGAGGATTAATGAACTGGGCTGTTTGGTGGTATATGGTAACTGGTGTATCATCCAGCCCCTCCAGCACTCCACCTATGCATCCGGCAGTGGCTTTAGTAACTTCCTAACTTACACAGAGCCACCAAGCACAAGGAGCAAGGAGACAGGAGTCATGACTCACTCCCCTCTGCTTCATCAATGGAAACCAGGCTACAGGAGCTCTTCCACTCTGTGAGGAGAGGAGCAGGTCACCAGCCACCGCATGACAATTCATGCACTGCAGAGGTACAATGTGGGATGAACTATCGACACACAAAGTGTTTGAGATCCCATGATGGCAAAGCACAATATTTTACAACCACACCTACTTTAAGTCTGGTGTTGGTTAGTGCTTTGATGGAAATGGATCTCCTCACTGCATCTAAATAAATAAATAAACAAATTAAATAGAATTAAAGAAAAATAGTTGTGTGATGTGTGACACCACAGGTGATAAATATCTTGGCCTGACAAATCTCACAGAGTGACCTTTGCATGTTGGTTCCCAAGGTGGTGATTAGCCCATTTGCTTTGCCATTAGCTGATGGGTCTCACATGAGTGAGATCTGATGCAGGTCCCACAGTGAAGGTGGGAGAGAGCTGATAAAAGAGAAATGCTTTTGGGTCTATCTAGTCAGGTTGATCCTGGCAAAGGCAAGAGCAGTTTTCTCTGAACATGCCCTATCAGTGACCTCAGACCTGCTCAGAGAGACCACCCTCAACTATGGATGTGAGGTAAGTTAAATTGCACACTGCTGAATTGTCCAAATGCTGCCAACATTTTGGGCAGAAGTTGTAATAATGATAAAAAAGCACCAGTGTAATGGATACCATCATAAGACTGTAACTACTGTTTAGGTTTTCAAAATTACAAATATGTGTTTAACTAAGGCTAACCAGAAAGTACTAGATGGTGCTTTAACTGTGGCCAGCTGTCTAGTATTTAGAAATTATAAAAGAATAGGGTTTTTTTCCTTTCCAAAGTGGAAAAAAATCACTTGATGTTTGTATGTATCAAACTGGTGACCATTTATTCTGCTCTACCAGGAAGCATCAGGTTATCTGTGACATCAGTGGATGGCAAGGTCCTTTGTAAAACAACTGCACAAACTGTAAGGAAAAGTGGACTCTGTAGTCTTCAAGTTATGATGCATGTCACATCTTATGGGTTAGAGATTGTGTTTGCAGCTGCTACGTGTCACATTGTTTTTTACAGATGTCATTAGTTCACAGGTTGCAGTAAACCTCACCCTGTTTAGCAACAGAACTCACCCCTTGTGCTAATGGAGTGGCTTTATTTGGCTCCAGTGGTCTGCAATGGGATATCCTGAGCTAGGGAGATCCTGAGGGGATGGTTTGATCCTGTAGAACTAGTCTAAAGGCTCAGTGCCCTGTAGCATGGTGCCCCACCTGCAGCTCTTGGTCCCTATGTCCCTTTTTCCTTGAGATGACTGAAGTGGTTTTTTTCAATTATGTATTTGACAAATTCTTGTTTGACTTTGTCCTGCTTCCTTTATCCTTTCCTTCCTGAAGGTGGAACTTCAGTTAGAAATACTGTTGTCAGCAAGTACCTGATGGGTGGGACTCATCTGCTTAACCATGGGCTTCTAGTGCCATTTTAGATGTCTCAGGGTGTCTGAGATGACTGTGTGTGGCTTGGGATATGATGGAAGACTTTGAGACCCACACCCTTCTGGAATAGGATGGAGATTAGGGGCCATCTAGGCTGTCAATAACAGCTGGATTTTTGCATCTGAACCTTATTCCCAGTGCCAGGCCCAGGACATCCTAAAGAAACAAGTCCTCCTGGGACCCACCCTGGTGTGGGAGACACAAGGTGGGCACAGCTGGTATGGCCATATCTGAACTGGTGATGCCCTCCTCTGCCTCCAGTAAGCAAAAGCCCACCCATTTATGTGGAGCTGGATCTAGTTATTTGTGCCAACAGAAATTTCACCCCAGAATTAAGCAGAGAAAAAAGAAAGAAGAACATAGGCAGAAGGGAAGTGTGAACAAGGAGCTGGGGAGAGCTGACAATTTATGGGTTTGCTCTTCCATTCTCCATCTGATTAAAGACATCTCAGCCCAGTGGGTTTACATCAGAGTGACTGCCAGATATAATCAGTGCAACTGCTCAGATGAGAGAAGAGCATTTGATTGCTACCTGTATGTGAATCAGATAACAGGCTATTTATAGACCACAAGTTCCAGTATATGAATTTCTTGGCTGGTTCTTGTCACAAAAACACCCAATTAGACCCCCTAGTATGCCAAAAGCTGTACCCAGGGAGTACCTCTGAAATCTTGTGAAGTACCTCTGAGGGTCTTGTGGGATCCATCTTTGTGTACCTATCAGTAGGATCTAAAATCCATTTAGAAGGAAGTTTTAATCCCTTATTTTTCTATTATATATGATAAAGAAGTTAAATTCTTTTTTTTCTTCTTAGCTCATTCACAGAAAGCAAAAATCTCATCATCTTTTAAGTCATTCTATTAGTCTTGGTTAACTTGAGTCCTTTTATTAAAGTAGCATTTTAAAAATACACATGTAAAGTAAACATAGTCTCATTTTACAAACATCAAATATAATAAGTAGATCAACATGTGAAAAAAACACAATGTCTTGTCAGAGGTAACTGTCACTGAAGAAGCTCAATTCCACCTGTAATCTCTTTTGGCCCCTAAGTCTTACCAGAGGGCCATCAAGGGTCTGTAACTGAACCCTCTTAAAAAGGCTGTTGAACTGAATTCACTCCAATATCGGGGTCTGGTTCAGGGAAACTGGTGTAGCCTTTAAACGCAAAATTCTAAATGGCCCTGTTCTGCTCCATTTAACTGGAATTTGAGGACTCAGGTCAGAAAGAGGAGTCTGAAAGCATAATCTTACTCTATTGCCAGATCCCCAGACTGGGAGGAAGGCTGCAGGCTTGATCTGACTGCAAAGGGGAGAGTTATAAACACTTGTTTTCCTTCACTTCTGCTCCCGTTCCCCAACATTTGGAAAAGCAAACGCAGTTGAGGTGAATGCAGCGAGGATTCTGAGAGACAGTGCTGTAACAAAACAAAAAATTTAAAAAGAGGGGAGAGAAACCATAGCTATAACCAAACTAGCTGTGGGTGATTTACAATGCTGAGGGGAGGCCCATCAGATACAGGCAAGTGCAACGAATCAGCTTCAAACCACAGTGCCTCACTCAAGGTGTGAAGTCCCACACATGTGAGGTTAAAGGAGATCCAAGGACATGGTTACCTGCAGTATGTTAAAGACTTTGCACTGGATGTTTTGAAGGAGGAGTTGGTAAAAGCATGTATATAATAGCCTGTTCTCAGGCTAAATGCCAACCTGGAAATTATGTTCTGCTTATTTATTTTCCTTTGCAATTGTAAGTGCATATGCAAGTAGTCTTCCTGCCTGCCCTCTGCAGTGCTGCAGTGCCCACCAAGCTCTCTGGTATTGCTTCAGAATATCGTGTAAGTCACCGTGTCGATGCGAACAACCTCCGCTCTGTTCTGGGGCTAGTAAATGTTATTGGAAACTTAATTCCTTCTCAAATAAGGAGCATTCAGGTAATTGCACTCCTGGCTCATAAATGCAACATGCTAAAATAACTGAGTAGCATCCATCTCTGAGCCTACACTGCACATATGTCTTGTCCAGACAATAAGCTTTTATTCTCTCCCAGTTGCGGTTCATGGCCCAAATTTGCCTTCCTGAAGTCAATGGAGCATTGCCATTAGTTTTGACCACAGAATTTCATTAATGACTGAACCTCTTTCTCTGCCTGTCCCTCTCCCCGCCCCCTGTTTTCTTTTTGTTTGACTCTTCTACAATGCTAAATGCATTAGGCCCTCTATCACCTGTCAACCTTCTTTTTTATTTACCAAAAAGGAAACTCTTGGCGGGGGGGCGTAAAGAAACTCAGAAAATATTTGATGGGCTCTGTGAATCCAAAGCCATTTTCCACATGGCCAGATTTATGAAGATCTGCTGATTCCTGGTGAGACTGTCATAAGAGTCAAGACAGATTAATTCTCTGATATTTAGATATGTCAATGTGTTGGGTTTTTTTAATCTGGTCCTTAATAGCCTCAAAATATGGCTGTATAACAAGTAAGAAAGTGTTTGTTAAGGTATTTACAGAGGGGCATTTGTTTAAGCACCCTTCTTTCCTGACCAGAACATGAAAATGTATTGATGTGCTAAAAAAGTAATTCCCCACTGCCCACCCTTAAATTTAAACCATGGTCCATATACGTAAATCTTGAAGCAAATCAGTGATGGGATTGGCCCTCCAACTGAGACAGGACTAGAAAACTAGAAAGGTATCCTGTTAAGATACCTGTACTACTAACTGTAAGCCACCTACACAGCAGAGCAAACCACCACTTGTTAAACGGTGGAAGGAAGTCTACTGACTTGCAGCCTCTTTACCTTCAGCTCAAGGTCAATAAATGTCATTGGGAAGTACAACTGCCCACTTACCCTTTCAGCACCAGCTGACTGTCATCACTGTGCTGTGTTATTTCTGGCCTAGCACCATTTGCTGACCTGGTATTAAAGTTATACGATCATCCACAATGAAGTTAGTTTGTCAGAAGCTGGTGGGTGGAATTGTCCCAGGTCACTGTGGAGCTCACTGATGGAAATGAAAGCCAGCTTCTGTGGGAAGGAAAGAAAAGGACAAGTCCATGTGATGGGGAGGAATCTTTTCTGACTGCAGCTGGTGACAGAGTAGATGTGCACCCTGATATGGGGCTGTATGTAGCTTGAGATGTTTGGATGCAGTAGGTTAAAATTGTGCATTTAAATGTGTTGCACCTCTTGAAGAGATAAGAAGCCATTCTGGAGGGCTGAGCCCTCCAGTTGTTCATGCTACCCTTGATGCTCTCTACAGCCTTGAGTGAACTGTGAAGGCTTTGCCTACACTAGCAGGCAGTGAAGCACAAAAGAATCTGATCTGGAGATTGGAATGGGAATAGGTGTGGAGTTTGTGTTCACCCTCCAAAACCAAACAAATCCTAGAGTTTGGTTTTGGTTTTTTTTCCTGATTAAGAAAAAAAAGTCTAACCCAATGAGTAGTGCTGAAGATGCATCAGTCTGGAGCACATTAAGAGCCCTCTTGGTATGTGTCTTGATTTACTTCCACCCAGGGTCAATCCAGCTGTTACTCTGACCTCTCTACAGTATAAACTAAAGCAAAGTAGGTGGGCACAACCAGGAGATGACTTGAGAAGCGCACCAATTCTTCAACCGATCACTTTTTTCTTTAAAAGGCTTTAGATTTTTGCTAATCTGATCATTCCAATAATTTAAATTAATCAGGTTTAAAATTCTTTTTATTTTAAATATCTCTCTTTGGCAATATTGTCCTTTTCCAGGAAGAAGGAAACTGGATGTTCCTTCTTCCAGATCAGTTGAGGTCCTTCTACAGTCTCTGTCTTGCCACAATACCACAAGTCTTCTCCCAAAGCTGGGAAGTTGTCCATGCTGACAGAAACTCTCTCAGTGATGCTGCAATAGGGTATTCTACTTCAGCCTCATTATTTTGGAGACTTGGCATCCACATTTTACACAGAACTGTGATTTCCCCCAAACCCAGATGCTTTTTATGAAAACCAATCTGTTTGGTACAAATCTCAGCATCCCACAAAGTAACAGGCGAACAAACCCTCTTACCTGGCTCGTGCTGAAGCTTTTAATCTGCCACCAGTGGAAAGCCTCAGTACACAAACATGATGCAGTATAAATCTACAGTTTGTATGAGCACAAGGACCTAGTGTCTCTGTTGGTCAGCCTCGGACTTCTCCATGTTCAGGTGGCCCAGCCCAGATGGAGGAGGGATTATATATCCTGAGGCACGTGTCCTCCAAGACATTTTGGGAAGCTCCTACTTCTCAGCAGTTGTCAAACCCTGTACAGTGTTTCACTGTCCCATTGCTAATGCCACCCTTTAACCACTTCTGGTTTTAACCAGGTCTTTCATGTCCTCTGTAATAAAAACATCACTTTGCTGTAGGTGGCATTTTAACCCAGGTCCTCTCAGCAGTTCAGCTTATAGCTTATCTTAAACGATCACATAAGCAAAACAGAGCAGCTGTAAATAACACAAGAGAATGAACAAAACCAAACCCCTTATCTGGGCCTTACCACAGCAATAAGTTACACATAGTTCAATGTACCTATGCTTGGAGAAGCTATAAATTCTTTATTCAGGTTTTGGTCTTGGAGCCAGCAGCCTCCCACCACAGCCCCACGCAACAGTTGTGTTCTTCCGGCAACTTGGAATGTGGGTTGTTGATCAATCAGTCCCTGGAACCTGATGGACGTCATAGGAAGCAATTTAACCTCTTCTCCATAGGCTATGAGAGGTCTAGCATTTTTTTTTCCTTTTTGTATCTGTCAGTCCCAAGCCATAAGTCTCTTTCTAGGGGATGTGGATTATGGAGTCCCACCTATAGAAGTGAACTAGCTGGTGTTGATCTATTGCATCCTAAGGAGTAATTATTTCTAAATCAAATAGAAATCAAAATCACACTGTAAGCCTCCTAGCTGATCAAGCCTAGGCAAATGTTTTCAAACCAAACCCCATCCTTTCCTGAAGTGCCTAATTTCTGCAGAATGTGCAGAGGTTAAACCACTTTCTGCAGCTACCCAGAAGTGCCTATCAGAGGTGTCAGCAGGGAGGATGCTGAATGGATTAAAACCACCTGGTGCTGCAAGAAAAGGAAATATAAGGAGACAGTGAGAGACAAACTCCCAACTCCTCTCTCCTGTTTTACAGGAGGAGCTGGCAGTGCAGCCTACCAGTACTTCTGCTCAGCATCCCCTGTTATGGGATACTCTTCGCAGCACCAGGATCTTGCCAAACCCGGGGTTTAGGCAGAAATTTTCTAAGCCTCGGGTCAGCTCTTGTTTCTTACCCAAAACAAGCCTGATGTTTTCAGGTGTGAAGCTGTGGCAATGGCAGTGACTGCAGACCTGAGCTGATGGGTGCCAGAAGAGGGGGTGAGCATGCCACAGAAGGAGTACACGATGTGGTGCTTGCTGGGAACAAGAAGTCTAAATTTCAGTTTTCCTGAATTAAAATTAAAATTTTTTTTTTGTTTTCTTTTTTTTTCCTGGTGTGCTCTCAGGCTGCTGCTCAGGAGCTCCCTAATTCCTAGGTGGGATGTCCTTTGTCAGGCAGGAAGCTTTTTCCATCCCCAAGAAAAATCTGTAAAAATACAAGAACTGAGAAACTTTTGAAAACCAGCAGCCTGTAAATACTCATTCAATAGGTGATATGTTTAAGCTTTAACACTAGGTCACTACACTTTTAATTTTTATTTTTCTTAATTGGGTAGAATTGAGGTGCACATCTCTTACAGAGCAAATCATCAGATCTCACCAAGGCTCTTTGGCATTGAACCATCTTAGTTTTCATCACCAAGTGCACTATGAGGTTAAATCTCTGCCATGGAGCATTTCCTGAAGTGGCTAGCCAACATTTTGAGACTCCTGCCTTGCTCATGTGGGATTCATAGGTGGGGTATATCTGCAGCCTCCCAGTTCCCTGGAAAACCCAGTTTCTCAGGGGCACTAGGCATTTCTCTTCTCAGGCACTTCAGGTTAGGCCAAACATTGTGAAGGAAACCTGGCTGAAACTGTTATAAATTATGTGAACAAAAAGAAGCGATAAGAAATCTTAAAGTGGAAAATGGGCTTTGAAGGGAAAATGCCTGCAGTCAGTGGGGTTAAAATAGTGACAAAATTAACTTTTTTTTTCAAGAAAGAACCTTTATTTATATAAAATCTCTCAAACCCAAGGCAATTCTCAGTCCCAAAGGTTGTCATGTAATTGTGGTATGGCATTCAAGCTATCCTGCTGCAAGAGTCTGCCTTCAGCTATATTTCCTGTGAGATATTAAGGGTATCCCATCTAGCTGCAGTGGCATGGAGCTGTCACAGTGTTACTGTGGTTACTTTAGCTTAAGCCATTATATTTTGAAATGGAAATAATGAATTCAGTACAAAGCTGGAGAAAGCTTTGTGGTGACTTTAATTACTCTGTTCTTGTTGTGTAACTGGATTAAAATGGCATTGCAGAACAGTAGCTCTCTACTTGACATCCCAATTTTTCTTCCTTAGAGGGGTTTCCACATCTTGAGCTGCTTATAATTTTTTAACCTTCTCAGAAGATCTGGGTTGCCAGTTTGGATGGCTTAGGTATGTTTCAGGAATATCAGTATTACTTAGTTTTCCTTTTATGTCATATTGACATATTAAATGTGGGATAAAAATAAAAGTTACTTTAAAACTATACTAGATGTCCTTTAGCAACTGATCTGTAAAAATGCAGGGTAGTTTAAGAGCTGTTTGTGAAGGGATGCACACAAGAAGCTGTTTAGAGTGCACAGGAGAAGTACAATCAGGTCTGGGAGAAATAAGTGAGTCTATTGAGTAATCTGCTGAGTCTCTAGCCATCAGCAATTGGCATATCCACACACATCTGTGGGGGTTTCACCCTGGCTGGTGGCCAGACTCCACCAAAGTCACTCTATCACTCCCTTCTTAGCTGGACAGGGGAGAAAATATCTATTGAGAGGCTTTGGTGTCAAGATAAGGACAGGGAGAGATCATTCTGCAATGAGTGTCACTGGCAAAACACTCAACACAGAAGACAAGAAAACTCTAATTTATGACACTACACTACACACACACAGAAACCAGAGTCAGACAATAAGAAGTACAAAACAGCTCTTAAAACACCACACCCGTCATCCCTCCCTTCTTTGCAGACTGAACTTTATTTATGATTTCTCCTCCCCAGGATGTCACAGGGGAAAGAAGGGGAAATAGGGAATGGAGGCTTCAGTCTTCAGTCAGTTCCTCATGAGTTGCCCTCCTTCTTGAGGAGGAGTGGTGGGGGTGGTATTTCACTTTTTCCCTGTGCCAGCATGGAGTCCAACCCATGGGAAACAGTCCTCCACAACTCTCTCCACATGAGTCCTCTTCCACTGGGTCTTGGCTCTTCACCAACTTCCCCGGCGTGGGTCACTGCTATAAACTCATAGAATGTCTCTCAGTCCCAGACTGCTGGCTCCAGCCTGGTCCCCCACAGAGTCACAAGCACCCCCAGTAAACCTGCTCCAGCGTGGGCCTCTGTCTCTCTGCCTCTTGTCTCTCCGCGCAGGCTGCAGGTGCTGCCAGGGGCTCGCTCCTATGTAGGAGCGATTCTTCCCTATTCCTCCCCCTGCTCCATGTTGGGCTCCTGCCTGGCCCAGGTGCCTCTCCATGGGCTACAAGTGGGGTCTCTTCATCCTCCATCGGCTGCAGGGGGAAAATGGGTTCACCGTGGTATTCTCCACAGGCTGCAGGGAATCTTCTCTCAGTGCCTTCTTGGCACTTGGGAGCCCAGCTGGGTTTTACTTTGTTGGACCCTTAAGAAACTTTCTAGCGGCTTTTTACAGAAGCCACATTGCGAACCCACTACAACTTCTCCCTCCCAGGATGTGTTACCATGCTCATTTATAGTTTGAGGTTTACATTTTGTGAGATGGAGCTGTGCAATATGGGTGAGAAAATGGCCAGATCCTCAGAGGAGTCAGCACAAACCAGCGAGCTCTGTGATCTGGAGCAATGTCCTGGGAGAGCAGGAGAGATGATGCTGTGGTCCTGCTGGGTTCGACTGCTACACTGGATTGTATTTACCCATGCATTTATGAGAAATTTTGTCTCACCAGCATCTCCAGGCATGCAAATGAAGGGCAGGAACAAGAGCCAGAGTATCCAGCCCAATCTCTTGCAGAGATAATGTTCTTGCAGTTAAGGAAGTTCCCTCTTATCCAGCCAAGGCAGGTAATGAAAACCAGGCTAAGCAGGTCACTCTCTCTGCTTGTGCTCTCTGTATCTCAGCTGCTTTCCTGCTTTTACCCTTCCTGCTTCCCCACTGCTCCCCCAGTCCTGAGGAGACAGCAGTCTCCCCTTTGTGTGCACCAGCTCCTCAGCTTCTGTTTTCCAACAACAGTATTTCCCTGGGTCCTGGGCTGAGCTTACCTGAGTGTCTCCCAGGTATCTGCTTACACACCATGGACTGAGATGGAGAACTAGACCTTTGGTGTGACCCACAGCTGTTGTGTTTGTCACTGTCATTGCACTACCGAGCTACCCCTGACAGTAAGCAGGACACAGCTGCATGAATAGGGGTTCCTGGCTGGGGCAGTGAGGCAGGTTTAGGAGTCCTGGTCCAGACACCCTTCCTGAACAAGACATTTCTCTTGTGCACAAACCCAAGTACAGCTGATGCTCAAGTTCTCACAAAACAAAGATTGGAAAGAATCCTGAAGTCAAAATAACTCAAGAAAAAAGTTTCCCTTTCTCCTGCAAAGGGGTTAACCCACTGGCCAGTAGATATAGTTGATGAAAGGATTGGAAAACCTGATGCAAGCAGACAGATGCAGACATGTATAAGGTATATAAAGTAGTTACCTGTAGGTGTAAGGATTAGAATATAAATGTATCGAGAGTCCTCACAAAGGTGGGAAGGTCAGTAAAAACACCGAAGGCCTCGTTTCTGTGCCATCACATAATGAGCCATTTTCAACCCTTGGTAACACATGGGGCAAGCTCACCCATTCAGCTGATGAGCAGAGACCTGATCTGCCCCTCTGATGACACGGCATCGCCTTGACAGGAGGTGGAAATGACTCGAGTGTCTGAAATGTAGTTGAGATCTTTTCAGGACTGCATTGCAGCCTACCTGGGCTCTGGTGCCCCTCTGGAAAGGTGAATTTCTTACATAGCTCCTGTATCACATCTGCTGGCCTGGCGATGGCACCTCGGCTGGCCTACATCACCTCTTCTGGCACTACACACCTGTGTTTGGGCACCTGAACTGCTCCACTCAGGAGCTCTGCCAGAGCCTGAATTCAGAGAGAATTGTGGCCAGGCAGCGGTGGATTTTCATCATTGGGAAGAGCTGTGGAAGGAAGAAAAAAATTATAATAGATTACATAGGGATTGCCTGGCTAAAATGCTACCAGCTGTGCACGGGAGCCGGGGGCTTTGTTAGCTGCTGGCAGGAAAGGGAGTAAAATGACCACTTTGTTAGCTGGGGGAGACCCAATTTGTAAAGTTCAGATCTGCATTCAGGCCAAAGTCCGGGGTTATTCTGATCAAAGGAGTGAAGCCTGCCGGGGAGACAAAAAACAACAGCTGGACTGGACTGGCTGAGAGCGACTCAAAGCTTTTGACCACCAGCTCCTCATTGCTTGGAGTGTTGAACCTGGATACAGCTGTCCAGGAGGGAATTAGTGCACAAAGACCCTGCATTTGGGAGCACCAAGGATGTATTAGGCAGATAAGACTCTAGGAGTAGATTAGATTGCAGTGTGCCAAGGGGACATCTGTTTTGGGGAACTGCAGGAGGATCGGAAGGAAAAAGAAAATATAATGCACATAAATTGGGATTTTGGACATCCCTGTCAATTATTTCAATTACTGGATTTCCAGTAAAGTTTAAAGAAATAAAAATGCTGACAGGCCAGAACAGCTCAGCAGCAGACACCAGTTTTGTGTTAGGGTTGCGGAGGCCGCAGAGAGCTCAGAGTGCTGCGTTCCCAAGGAGGAGAATTTTGTAACTTCACTGACTTATTTCAGAATTTCACCTGCCTCTCACTGATAGATGGCTGCTTATTTTGATGCCTGGAAAACAGTTCTGTGTGATAACATAGGTGCATTGAGTGCTCCAAAGGTCAAGCAGCTTGAGCATGGGAAAATATTTGTGAATGAGGCCCAGAAAAACCACTGAAAGAGGTGATTCCTGGCTCGAAGATTAGTCTTCATTTAGAGACTGAGAATTTATTGCCGCCCAAACCAGCATTATCAGCTTTCTGTCAGCAACAATCATCAGGATTTCCTTTCCCAATCAACGTGAGCTGTGACCTCATCGCTGCAAAGGTGAAACCCTGACAGGGATTAAAGGCTAATAGAGAGAAATGAGGTAGCAGGGCTAAACAAAGAGGAGATTGTTACATGGCAATAGGGAACTCGGGCAGAATGTTACAGCTGAAACATGAACCACCGAGCCAAAGGGGAAAACCAGAATATCTTTAAGAAGAGCCTGAGTAATGCTGGGTCTCTCTGTCTTTCAGTGGGGAGGGAAGGCAGCCTGCCATCCCCGCCGTCAGAGATTTTTGAAGCGGGATTAGCATAGCCTTGTGGTTTGTCAAGTGTTTAATTGCAATTCTGCAGGGACACAGCCTGAAAGACACTGGAAACCAATTTAACAATCATGCCTATCATTATATAGGCCAAATTGCTCCTGTGCACATATAATATTTAGTAGTCTGGAAGAGAGATGACGAGTCTGGGAGCAAGGTTTAGAACATGAAAAGTGATGAAAGGCAAATACATGTCTGATCTTCATCAAAGCAATTTAATCCACGGCTGAATAGTGAAGAGAGGTAAGAAGTATTTTACATTGTTGATCTGTGAGATATTAATTTTTTTTTTTCACTCATCCCTTCGCTTTCTGGAACCAACACGAGAGAATATTTATTGTGGGGAAATTCTCTTCTCTTAAAGGTCACTCTTGGCTACCGCAGCCTCTTTTCATCTTGAAGCTCACCGCAGACTTGATTCAAGTCCCAGTGGAAGCGGCCCGTGCCATGGACTTCCAGTGGGTACAGGATCAGTCCCTTTGGCAGTCTCCAACATACCTCTGTTTTTTCCAGCAGAGGTAGACCTGTGCTGTAGTCCAGATCCCCATGTTCCGGAAGTTCGTGGCACCCAGGTTGACTTCTGCATGTTTCAGATGTCTTCAGCCCACAGATACTGTGTACAATCTCCTCCTCCTGTGTACTGTGCCCTTTTTAAAGGGGATGAGACATTTCTGTGTTCCAGTGGCAGGGAAAACTTACAGAACAGCGCTGAATGTACTTGGAACCTTACTGCATCAAGTCTCCGGGTCACAATCCTCTGTGAGTGCACAAACAGAAGATCAGAAACCAAATCCAGCTCGAAAGTGCAAGGAGAGTATTGAATTTGATGTGGACCTGTCACATTTGGCATGGCATATTTACATCACATGTCAATCTGGCACAATGATTTCAAGTGAATCTTAAGCAGAAAGGCCATACGAAAATGTTTTTCTTATGAAGTGTATGTTTGTCTGTCTATCTACTAGGCTCACTGCTGATACTGAGCAGCCTTCAGAAAGTACTCAGAATAGAATTATCTCCAGCCTAATGCATTATAAGGCATTCTGTGAGGAACCACTGCATCTTTAAAGCCTCCAAGGTGCTTTCTACTTTATATGTTTAAGTGATTAACGTCAGCCACAAATACAACACAGTTAAGTCCTTTTCTACTAAAGAAATAACCAACTCAAGCAATCTGGTAGATCCCCAGCTCCCAAAAGGTGGAGCTGCAGGAACACACTTCAGCTGCTCTTGACATGTTTTTAAACTCACCCCGAAGCTTGCAGTCATGTGTGGATAATCCCCCAGCCCAGAGGAAAGCATTAAGATGCAAGGTTCGTATCTGTAGAGGGAAGTCGGGCTGAAATTTGGTTCCCAACTGATGGCTAAAAACACACAGCAGCTTTTAGAGGCTGGGCAAAGGCAGTGCGCTTTCCAGGATGAATTCTTCATTTGTGGCAAGGCTGAAACTTTTGACTCAAGGATATTAAAATATTTAATTGCATTAAAATCCTTGAGATATTAGGGTTTAGCATTGCTATGGCCTGAGCTCTACTTTTTAATGCTACAGGGCTAAGAAATATGAAGCCTACTGGGGTAGAGGTATAAAAAGTCCTATAGCAAACCCCAAACCTACCCAACATCAAAAGGCAAGTGGCAGGCTTTAGATTTGTTAGACAACAGTTTTTGGAGAGGAAGACACATATATCATGCTGAACCGAAGGGAAAATTTAAAGTAGGCACAATGTAATTACCTTACCTGGAACCAGGCCAGGAAACAGACTGGGATCCTTATTCTCAGTGAAACATGCATGTATTTATGCTTGGCAAACCGATTCCCATAAAAATTTTCTTCATTTATATGGTCTCTTTTTTTTTTCCAGTTTAATTTTTAGTGGCTGCCCACCTGCAAACAAAGTTAACTTATCTTTTTCTATTTTTTCCCTTCCTCTGTTCAGTTGTGATCAAACACATGTCAGGATCCATTTCAGTTGCTGCCTTTCTTGCTAAATTCTTGGTTTGTTTTATTTTATTCATGCTACTTCGGCTTCATGGATGACTGGATCTCCAGGCACAAGAAAACTAAACAGATTTGAAGATCTCAGCCTACTTAAATGTCAGGTCTGAGTGTTTTTACCAACACCTGAGTTTGGGGGAGGCGTTTTTGCAGACTTTTACAACATGGGAGTATTTTAAAGACAAAATCAACACATTTCATATCACTTATGTTAACGTGTCTTTTTCAGGAGTGACCACTGGTCACAAGGTTTCCTCTTGGCATGTGGCATAAAACACCTGCGTCTCCTTCAAATTACTGGGTGTGCTGGCACCTCAGTTCCCACACAGTCCTGTGAAAGGTCTTCACCTACAGAATTATGGTATATTCATTAGAGATCTTTAGCCCTGTGTGTTTAAATACATTTTTATTTGTATTATAACCAACTCTAAGGCATGCCAACTAGGGAAAATAGCTGTGCTTTCCTCAACATAACCTATTAAGGGCAGAGATCAGCATTAGTCGGCTACAACTACCAGAGCCTGCCTTGTTTCCTCCCTCCCTCTCTCTGCAAACACACTCTAATTTGGAGTGAGCTGGAACTATTATTTTTTTTCTCGCTGTATAGATTGAAGACAGACTTGGTGTTTGTGTTGGCCCAGGGCCTGACGTGGCATTTGTGAGGATGAACCACAAGCATGCGTACTCCAGCTAAGATGTGCTAGGAAAATCTGTGCTACAACCAGAAACTACCTTCTCCCCCCACCCCACCCCTCCCTCTCCTTTCCAAACCAATCAAGGCAAGAAGGAAAGTGAACTTCAGCCTTCTCCTTTCTAATGTGTAGCCATGGCTTCCTCCCTTACATCTCAGTGCTCTTGACTGGCACATGTTGAGACTGCTTTGCAGTGCTAGGGTTGGTCAGGACTGTGTGACCAAGCTCTGTGGAATAGCTTTTGTGGGGGTGGGGGCAGGGGAGGGGAGGATGACACATGAAAGTGGTCATAAATGAGTGACACCTTGCCTTTTTTTCCCTCAATAAGTCTCAGGTCAACACAGCTAAGCTTTCATGGAGAAGATAATATGTCCCTAATATGGGTAGTAATTGAGCATGTTCCCAGTTGGAACAAAGAGGACAGAATACTCCAAGGAGGCAATTATAACTCTATGTACCAGTTTAATCTGTGGTGTATTCCTGGAGTAGCTCTGCCCCCAGCCCTGGCTAGCAGTAACTCACACTGCAGTGAGCAAAACTCTGCTGCATCATACAAAGAAGCGTTCTGTAATAAGGGTAATCCAAAACGGAGAAAAAGAGTGACTTGGCACGTGAAGCAACTCATGAGCTGCAGACCCTTGACTAGATTGGCCACCAGTTCAGATCTCATCCAAGCTGGTATCAGCCAAACTCCCACACACAGAGACTCTCCTGTTCTTGGGCATCTTTCCCAGGGAATCGTGGCTTTCTCACCGCTGCCCTGATGTCCAATGCAAATAACACCTCCCTGCCTGGTAGCTTGCCTGAGATAGGTTGGTCCTGCTCTGACAGGGCTGGTGACTAATCGTATTTCAATAGGTGTCCTTCTCCCTTTGCTGAGGGTCCTCAATTGAAGTGCTAGAAACTGAATGCAAGCTGAGACCTGGAGGATATCTGTTTCTCTGTATGGGAAAAGCCCCTGAGATACTGGCCTGAAGGTACTTGGGCTGTACATATTCCAGGAGCAAAGTCCAGTCATTATTTTCCAATAAATTCACAGATTGACATAAGGAGGAGGTGTAATTTGTGTTAGGACACATGAATCAAATCTGATTTAGAGGGTAAGGGCTTTCCAAGGACCAGCCATTCTGGAGCAAATCAGTCGTGGTTCAGAGTGTTAAAAGCAATGCTCAGAGAATCAAGAAGCAATTGTAGAGTGGGAATGGCTCCTGTGCACAGAGATGGTTGTCCTTGTTTGGGGTCAAGGGGAGCTTCTACATCCCTGGGTAACCTCCATTGCCAAAGCAACTTACTCTCCATCTGTGCTCAGCATAAGGTTATTCATCTCCTGGAGGTAACTCCTAAAAATACCTTCATTTGCAGACTGATTGGAAAAAAGTATTGTTGTTTGAGGTCATTAAGCTAATTTGCCCAATTTATTTAAGGAAACAAAGTATTTATATCGCTAAACCAACAAATTCAGTCTACTTTTGTCACATAATTCCTAAAGACTGTATTGCTGGCACTTAGTACTTGCAGTTCCATACTCAAACGGTGCCAAAAATGTAGTTGTGTATTGTCATTTCTACCTAGATCAGGATACACTGTTTCCTCTGGCTTTACTGCAAAGCTTTTCATGAAAATTAATTTCATCCTTCACATTAAAATATTAACAAACATTTTTCAAAACCTAGATCATTTCAGAAAATTATCTATCTGGTATTAGAAATTTTTCACTGTTTTGGAAAAAAACTAAAAAACACATCAAATCTATAGGAAGGTAACACCATCCAAAATTTGGAAAGGTTTGTACAGCCCTGAGGCAGATTTATTAGCTGTCACAAAGTGGATATAATGTGATGCAAGGGTTTTTTTGTTATTGAGATGGAGAAAACCTCTTTTGATTTCAGATTAGGAAGAACTAACTGAGCCAGTCCACCTGAGCATCTCTTCTAAGTGAATTATTAAGAACGGAAAGGCAGACACATTGAGAAACTGCAGTTAATATGTTCCATGACACATTCCTCAGTCATTGACACATCCTTTTTGTGTTTAATCGTTAAATCAGTCAATCTTTTTGTCTGCTTAATATGAGTCTAACTTATATTACTGTTTAGGGACCTCAGACACTTATATCCCTCAGAAACCCTGCAGTGATTAATGAGACATTTTTATAAATCAAAGAAAAAATCAGTAAAAGAGGTTTTGTCTTTATACAAGCAGGTTGGCTCCACTTCTTTTGAAATCTTTTTCACTTTACATCTGTTAAGAAAAAATAGTCTACCTAGTTTATGGTGAAGTCCTCTTGGAGAGATTCTTAAATGCTAAAGACAGGTGGGATGGTGCTATTGAGAGATGCTATGGGACAGAGTGTCTGTAGAGTTTGAAATGCAGCTTGAAAAATAAGGTATTTTTGAGAATTGTGGCTTGAGGAAGGAAGTTGGAAGCTGCTGTCAGCCCAACTCTTTGTTTGCCAGAGTTCAGTGAGCGATGAGAAGAGATGCAGCAAGCAACTAATATTAACTAACGAGCTTTGAAACTCTTCTGAAGCTTTAAGCTTGCATTTACTTCAATTTCTTCTGCATCAGCATGAATAAATCTTCTTAATTAAAAAAAATCAACATCTGGAACAAACATTGATTTGTCATGTAAACCACAGTGCTCGACAAGTCATCTTGCTGTGTCTGGCATCAGCAGAGTGCTGTGGGTGAACATGTGGCTGTGCCTGTGCTGTGCCGTCTCAGGGGATGGACTCTCTAGGGTTTTGTCCATCCACCTCTTCTTGGGAATATTTTCCCCAGACCTAATTGTCTAAATCTTTCCCTTGACTGGCATCCTCCTGCCTTGTGCCCAAATGGTGCTCCATTCCGTGACAGAAGGGAAAGGATGAGGATGGCAGTTTCTGGTTCAGGAGACCCCTGTGGCTTGCTCAGGGTCCAGTTTGGATTGGGTCTGCTGACATGGCAGCACGGGTGGCAGTCTACCCAGCTCTAACTGCAAAGTCCTTCTTGCTTTCCAGCTCTGATCCACTTCACCAAAATCACTCTCCTTCCCACTGGATCAGCCCTCTGAATCAACTAATTTTTCTGCCAGGTCGTTAGACCTCAAACAACAGAGTGAAGGAGGGAACCAGCACCAGGAGGGACAAAGCGGGACTGCCCCATGCCAAGCACTGTGAGCTCCAACATCAGTCTGCCGCCATCATGTTCACCTGGCTCAACTCCCAGGGATGGATCATCAGCAGTCACCGCCAGCAGAGAAGGGAGGCCAAACAATTTCAAGGCAGATGAAGTCATCTCTGTCTTCTAAGAGGTATGTTCTCACATGGAGTATTTGCCACTGTTCTCCCTCATCCTTGTCTACCTGCCAGGGAATGTTGTGGGGCCGAAGTGGGGCTGAGATTCATTGGCAACTTCTTCTGTCACTGCACCAAGGGCTGAAAGGCCCCTGAATGATGAGAAGGGCTGAAATGTGCCCCAGTTAACAATATTCCAGTACAATGCCAGAGCACCAGAGCAGAGCTGCATTGCTCTTGTTTAAAGGAGTATGGGAGAGGACAGGCTGTTGAAAGCCAAGGTGTCTTTTCGCAGCATATCGACAGCGCATCGATACAGGAGTAAAGCAGCCCCAACTCGTTTCAGACTGGGAACGTTGCTAAACAGTGAATATGGTGGCTGAGTCTGCTGTCACATTTAAATCTCAGCTATCCTTAATGGGATGGGAGAGAGGAGGAAGAAAAGACAAAAATGGCCCATTGACAAGAAGACTAGTCATTATTTCTTCCTTTACAAACAATGGGGGGAAAAGGGAAAAGTGCTCTCCTGAGAACCTGTCTGAATGTCCTTAAGAGGGTGTACTTAGATGGAGAATAAGCTAAACTCTGTGAGATACTGGGGTTTCTAGGGTAACAATGCAACGTTTTGTATACGAAAGCAAATAGATGTATAAGCCCAAAGTAAATCATTAATGTGCATCAGTATTTTTGAGATGGGCTGGAGTGACTTATATATTGTAGTCTCTCTTTATTTAATATTTCAAAAGTGTTCTTTGATTTAAAAGCAAACACTTAATAGGCCTCTTTTCAAGCAATTATGCTCCCTTTTCTACACAGTGCTCTGAGAAGAGACTGGTTATTGATGTCATCTAATAGAACGAACAAAAAAACTTGATGGAGTTAAACAGAACAGAGGGGCATCAAGCAACTTAAACATGGGCATTACTTTAAGGTTGCTAATCACCCCAGAACTGCTCAGTTTCTTGCAAACTTGCTTTGGCTTCAGCACTTTATTGAGCTCAGGCTTACTCAGTCAACCTGTATGACACTTTTAAGTGCAGCAAAAAATTTTAGGTAACTTTTTTTTAACTGTGCCTTTCTATAGCAACAAATGAAAAAGGGGATATAGCATTTGGGCTGCAGATAACTTTTCCCCAAGCAATTCTTATTCATACTATTTTCCTTTCTTAATATAGTTAATTCAGTCCAAAAGACCTATTCCAAACTGCATGATGAATAACTCCTAAAGTAAGTTAAAAACTCAACTGAAGAGATTTCTTAAAGGATCAAGGACTTGGCCTTGAGTGGTGTGGAAGCTCTAGTTGCTCATGGTTGCTAATAATACTTTCCCCTCAAGATCCAGCCATTGATCCAAAATCTCTTCATTTTCATTACTATTTAGTGATATACTCAAAGTTTGGGCTGCATCTTTAGCAGTGCTTAAACATGTCTGTTTAAAAACACCACTAAGATAGAAAAAATAGAGCTTGAGGTACTTAACTCATCGAAGTTTGGAACTAGCCACAGAAGATTATTTCCCAGAAGAAAAAAAAAAGTGATATGCCTAATATTATGGAATGGAATTAAGCTATGGTCTGTAGTTAGAAAATCTCTGTAACTACTTTCATTAGTCCAGCAGAGAAACAAAATTCTTCTCTGATGTGGGAAGTGTTAAATATGTGGCAATTTATTCAAAGCTGGAGTTTTTACGGTTCATAATGCTATGTGGATGATTAAAATAAAAGTTCTTAAGAATTTAATTGGTGGTTCTTCCCAAGATTATTTTTGAAAGCTCTTGCTATGCATTATTTGTGTCCCTTCTGTCTGAAACACAGCTGACCTTGTAAGCAGCTTCTGCTGCAGGTCTGCAAAAGGACATGGGTAATGGCTAATTAACGTTAACAGTCTAAAAAAACATTTTTTTTTTCCAAATCTTGCCTCTTTTAGACCATTGTGATTACACAATCTCCCACTACTTCCAGATGCAGAGGACAGCCTGCCACTGGGAGCAAGTGGCTTCCCTGCAGAAGTGCCACGTCGGGGTGCTTCTTTCTCGGGACATCCCACTGACTGTGCCATGAAGCGATGTGCACGTATAGGGGAGAGGTGGGGGAGAGTGGCTGTACAGCTAAAGCTCAGCACAAGGATGAGGTGGAACTCTGCTGACCTGCCCTGGGAAGCTCGCAAGCCGGATGATGGTGCCACACCACATCACTGCTGACAGTTCCCTGAGCAGATTCCTTCCATGGGTAATTAGCCTTCACGAAGCATGAATGGACTAGTTTTCTATCAGGAGACTGAATTTTAGCTGACAAATTAGACAGATTCCCCGAGGCCAGAGTTATGCAGCTTTGCCAGTCTCACTAAAAATGTGATTTATAACAGATTCCTCGGAACAGGCACTCCTTGCTTCAGGAATGAAGGTGCACACCATACTCAGACTCTTCGCCTAACGCGATGGTCTTATGAACCTTTGTCTTCTGCTAGGAAAAACAGACTCTGTTACCTGCTTTTGAGTTACCAAGTGACCCCCCTTTTGCCCAACTGAGCATGAGGGTGCTGGGAAACAACATCCCATATTCATTAGTCAGGGGTGCGCAGGTGGAAATCACATTTTAGGAAGAATGGGGATATTAGTTTGGGATGTTACACCAGGTACAGCTGGATAATGTTTCTAGCTGGGAAGCAACTCAACAGACTTTCTCTAAGACACATCTCTGGCTTTCGATGACATTGGCACAAAACAGAAGCAGCAGAACCAAGGTTGTGGCCTGCAGAGGTCAGGTCTCTTACCTTGTGTTAGTTAGACAAGAAATAGCTCATCCTGCTTTCGATCCTCCAGCCATCCTGCCTGATCTCCTGCACCAGGAGAATCCTGTGTGAACAGTGGGAATCCTGTTACCTCTGAGTGTAGCCCCAGGGGCACGACTAGCCTGCTGTGAGGATTCACCCTGCAGGCAAGGACAGCTATTTCATCAGCATGAGGTGAGCATGGCTAAAAGACCAACTACGAATGCCATATTCTGCTTTATTGCCCCTCTCCTCCTGCCTCTAAACCAGACCACACAGGGAGACAAACGAGGGGTTCTTCCAGGTCTAATCAGAAGACCCAGAGTCTTGTGCATTTGCGGAGTCCTGAGCAACAAAAGTGATGAGCAAGAAGAAAGTGGAGACAGAAGTCGTGGGGGGATGTGTTAGTTCTTGAGCACTGAGGCTCCACCTCCAACTTGCCACTGTGTCTTCTCCTTGTTTACCCCTGCAGTGAAACGAGGATTTGTATTTGGTGAATATCAGCACTTGCTCAGATCAAAAAGCAGGCTCGCCCATTCCTGACACTGTCTCAAACATGTCTGTGTTTGCAGGGCATTAACAGTTACTATTTATTTTACTTATTAATTTCTATTACTTAATAACCACACGCAGCATTGCTGATGTACCAGGCACATCCAGAGGCTGGTAAATGATGTGGGGAAAGGCTAATAAACACCCTGCACTCTCGATCTAGCCATGGATACTGGGGCAGACAGCTGCAGACACAGTGTGTATGATTTCTGGGCTTAGGGAGGACACTGCACAGGTGAACAGATGGACACCCTGCTCCTTCAAAATTTGGTTTTGTCTCTGTGTGAACCGGGAAATTCGTAGCTCCACAGCATTACTGCTCCCAGTCATTAAAGGGTGAAGGATTTTTAAATTTTAAAAAAATCAGTTCCTGTCATGTAAATATACATAATGGCTTCTGCAGAGGCTGAATCTTTTAATCAGCATGTGCAGAAGGAAACTATCTAATCTCATTTATATCTGTGGCTGCTTAAGGAAGTTAAGATGGTAGTTTGAAAAAAAAATCTATATATCACCTAACTTCAGTCTACTGATATGATCTTAGGGGAGAAAAACACACAAAACATGAATGGATCAAAGCTTTCCTTCAGATACCTAATTACCTGAACTTTTTGGGCAGCCTTTATAAACCCTACTGGTTCTAAAGAAATATAATTTAAAGCTGGTGTGGGATATTTCTAAGAAAACAACACCTGAGATTTTTGACAGATCTTAATGAGTATCACAGTACTATAGTAAAATTAATAATCACAGTTTTCACTTATCTCATGACTAATAAACTTTTCTTATAGCTGCACAAAATTTTATTAAGACCTAAAGAAAAAGATTCTTGTGAATTGTAGTTTCAACCCTTCATTTCTAAGAACTCTATATAATTTGATATATTTTGTCCTTGAGAAAGACAGACAGACATGTATGGAGCAACTTCTGAGTTACCAATAACTACTATCTTCTCAAATATTGTTTCTCAAGGTGATATAACACTCTGGATTTCACAAATGCTTTGAAACCAAAGTTTGTAGGCATTTGTTTCTTAACACCTAAGATACAAATCCTAGCCCTGTTGCCCTCAATTTACAAAGCTTATGGGCTGACACTGTGCTGTAATTGTAGAAAACCCTCTAAAGTCTTGGGTTTAAGAGGTTTAGTTAGAGCCAAATCTTCTTTCTGAGGAAGCTCGATGAAACGCTGCAAATGTACGTATCAGCCGTGATTTTAGTTTACTGTACAGATTCACTCCTGACATGTCGTTATATTCCACAGATGGAATTAACATATTAAACGAACAGAACATGTATGTTATGTTATGAACTCAGTACAGTCGGCCGGGGAGATGATTTTCGGCCGGATCGCGCAGCCCACTATCCCACCTCCACTAGATGTCACTGTCGACAGAGCTGGAGGGGCTGCATCCCTGTTCCGTGCTACGGAGCGCGGTCAGCATCACAGCTACAGCTCTTCACTTCCAGGCACCGCCAGTAACACAACACAGGAGATACTCTGAGTCGCTCACTGTGTTGTTTCTTCTTGTCCTTTGCTCTTCCAGTCCTCGCCTTTTCCCTCTAGCAAATTTCTCCGCACTGACAAGGTCCGCCAATGCTGACAAATGGGAGCAGCGCCAAGTAACGCAGGATTCCCCGTGGGCATTTACCTGCGCTCATCCATTCACAAGGGGCCAGGCTTGACACATCGACTCGGGAGGACTGCTTCTCTTCTGAGCTCCTCGAAAACAAAAAGAAAAATTTAAGTGCTCTGCCTTTTTGCTGGCAGACAAGCAATGAGGTGGTGAGGAGGTTTCGGTTATTTCTGCACCCTTTAGGAGGATGTTTATTTATTTTCTGAGAAGAAGATGTAATTTCAGAAAGTATTCTCACTTCTCCAGTAATATCTTTACAAGGAGCCAGGCTGGACTGCAGGCTTAGCAGATGAATTAAATTCCCTGAACAGCAGAATCAGGATAACATTTCCAGGCTTTTGGAGGATTTTGTACCAGCTGGTGGCTTCTCCAGCCTCAAAGAGGTAAGCTTCCCTTGTGCACCTCTGCAAACATCACACAAGCCCAGCATGTCAGGTTTAACTTGCAGGTGGACAGTGACCACACACTGTGTGCAAATGCACTGAGTCTGCTTAAACTCGGTTCTAGGACACATATATACACTCCCTGTATACACAAGAGCCTGGTGAGCTCAGTATAGAGCACAGGAGTGATTCATGTGCAGGTTTTTAATAGAAAATTTTTGGATGCTCAGCTGTCCAGGCTGCTGAAGTCCAGAATTTCTGTTGCTGCTATCAGGACATGGGAAAAGCCATTATTTTCATGACGAAATCCAATTGTGTTTGTGTGGGAAATCTGTATTAGATGGCACAACTTCCAAACATAGCACTGCTCATGGAAGCATATTCACACCAGACTCCAGGACTTACAGTAACACTGGATAGCTGAAAAGGTCACAAGAGAACAGCAACTGCACACACTCACCTTCAAATTCAGTTCTCAAGAACTATCATTTCCCACAAAGCCCTAAACTTATTTCAGCTCTTCTGTCTCTGTGCAGCACAATCCATTTCTGGGCATGGGTTTCTGTAAACCCATTGCTTACTGTCACCTTCTCCACATCCATCTTTCCTTCTTAACTCTCTTGATCAGTGTCAATGGCAGCTTGCCCTGTGCTTTGTGACATTGTCTGGAGTGTCCTTGTCCTACAGACAATAAACTACAGTAACTGCAGTTTGTATCAGTGTTAAACCATGTGACTTTCAACTGACACCCAAAAAGTGGAAAAAAATCAGTGACTTTTTCAACATTTATTCTATCCAAGTGTGTTTAACATCACTGCTCAGGATGAAGAAAAAAGTAATGCAAGACATCTGATGGAGAGTGAAATAGACTGTGTCCCACCTTCTCTACACATCCATTTTCTGTTTTGGCCATGCTCACCTCCTTGCTCGTTCTAATCCTTACCTGTCCTGGCTGTCACAAAAACGAGAATGTCAATGTCCAAGTGGAGACCAGTGATAAGTGGTGTTCCTCAGGGGTTGGTACTGAGGACCAGCACTGTTTAACATTTTCGTTGGCCACATGGACAGTGGTATTGAGTGCACCTTCAGCGGGTTTGCTGATGACACCAAACTATGTTGTGTGGTCAACATGCTGGAGGGAAGGGATGCCATTCAGAGGGACTTTGACAGGCTTGAAAGATGGGCCCATGCAAACTGCAGGAGGTTCAACAAGGCCAAATGCAAGGTCCTGCATTGGGGCAATCCCAAGCAAAACTACAGACTGGCCAGGGAATGGATTGAGATGAGCCCTGAGGAGGAGGTCTTGGGGTGTTGGTGAATGAGAAGCTCAAATTGACACAGCAATATGTGTTTGCGGCCCAGAAAGCCAACTGTATCCGGGGCTACATCAAAACCAGTGTCACCAGCAGGTTGAGGGAGGTGATTCTGACTCTCTATTCTGCTCTCATGCCATCCCACTTGGAGTACTGTGTCCAATTCTGGGGTCCCCAGTACAGGAAAGACATGGAGCTCTTGCAGTGCATACAGAGTAGGGCCACAAAGAAGATCAGCAGCTGGAGCACCTCTCTTCCGATGACAGGCTGAGAGAGTTGGGCTTGTTCAACCTGGAGAAGGCTCTAGGGAGATCTTATTACAGCCTTCCAGTATCTAAAGGGGCCGGCAGGAAAGATGGAGAGGGACTGCTCATCAGAGAGTGTAGTGATAAGACAAGGGGTAATAGTTTTAAACTAAAGGAGGGTAGATTTAGATAAGGTGTGAGGAATAAATTCTTCCCTGTGAGGGTAGAGAGGCCCTGGCAGAGGCTGTCCAGAGAAGCTGTGTTTGCCTGCTCCCTGACAGTGTTCAAGGCCAGGTTGGATGGGGCTTTGGGCAACCTGATCTGGTGAAAGATGTCCTTATCCATGGCAGAGGGATTAGTACTTGATGATCTTTGAGGTTCCTTCCACCCCAAACCATTAATTCTGTGATTCTATGAGGAACTAGACTTTGGGTACCAGAACAGGACAGCTGAATAGGACATGGTTTGTGATTTCCATATGCTCATGCAGTTGCCTAACATGGCAATGATATTGCTGATCCTGACAAAAACATTCTATGCAGATGAGGCATAAAAATTTCATGAAGGGCAGGCAACACTTAAGAAACTCCTCATTCACTCTGGAAATTAGCCTGCATCTGACAAATGACGCACGGGTATCTGCAGTGACGCTGAGCCTGACAACTGCACAGCATTTTGTCTGTATTTACTTCTTGGAAGACATCATTTGCTTCCATGACAAATTGCAAGGGCTTTGAACATCTCCTCCAGAGCCTTGCAGGCTTTCTTTCCAGACAGAGGGATTTCTTTCTTATGAAGAATTAAATTTATTTCTGCTATTACATAACAAAGGAGTGACACGTACATCTCAACATCAAATGCAACTGCTTTTTTATGGCCCTCAGACACATGTGCAACATCTCATCTGAAGCCAAATAACCTCTGGAGTTGTTGGCTTGGAACTGCAATAGCTATTCTTGGGACTAGGCCAGTCTGCAGTATCCATTTCATATGAAGTCTTCACTTCTCTTGAAAACCTTCAAAATCCATAAAAACTGTTTCGTGTGCCACCCCTGCTGGTTATGAAGATGGCACTATCTTCTCTCTGATGTACTCTCCATCTTAATACAGGTGTTCAGAATTCCTTGGCTCATTACTGTAATTTGCCTGGTATAAATGGGAGACTGAGGACCTGCATGAGGGTACAGTGTGCTCCATGGCTTGGTGTATCCACTGCGGGACTTGTTGCTTCGCAACAAAGGCTAATCAAAAGCATTTTCCCTAATGCATCAATCAATTTCACTGGATCCTATTAAATACTAGATCAAAAATAGAAGCTTTGGTCTACATCTTCAAAGCTCTCTGGCCCAATCCATACTTAATCTAATACAGGCCCAAAATAAGAGACAGAAAACTAGTATTTATGCCGGAAACAACATGCTGTGGGATTTGCTGCTTTAGTGTAAAGTAACTTTTTCCAGAGCCCAAATTTTATCTTCTGATGGAAGTTACCTCCAATAAAAAAAACAAAAACCAAAACAAAACAAACCCTGCAAGGCTAGTATACATCTTTTGATTAAAACAAGCGACCAACATCTGAGATATGAGGGAGACAAATCTTTGCCCAGTTTGCTTCCTGCAGAGCCAGAATTTGCTGGAAAGAGGGAAATGTCTCCTTCAAGGGTCTCTGCTCTGACTGATCTTCCTCTGTGTCCAGCTTCAAACACCAGTGCCTCAAGAGACTGTTCTATCACTTAATTTGCTGCAGGACTCTTAAAAATAGGTTCTGCATCCTTTTATTTTCAGATGGACCAGTCAGCTTTAGGTGTATTATTTCCCTTCTTGTATTTCTCTAAATCTGTACTAAGAAAACAAACGTTATTTAGGCTCTTTGGGGGGAAAACTGGACCTTTAAGGGATATACCTTTGTTGACAGGATCAGGCAGATCAGATGAGCTCAAGATATAACATCTGTGAGTAATCTGGTAAAAATGACTAAATTCTAAAATTGATATCCCTAAGACACTCCCTTATAAGAAGCCTGTCTCAAAGCTATTGCATAGCCTTGTAAGAAAGGTGCTTTCGAGTATGTTGTTGAGAATGAATGAAAGCATGGAAAGACTAAAATGAGGAAAGCAAAAAATGCTGTGGTTGTCTAATACAGAAAAAAAAATCTAAAGAAATCATATATATAGGCAAAGTTTTTTTTTTTAAAAGGATCTATGAATAATAATGCAATTTATTGAGGAGATATTTGATGGAAAAATCAGCAAGTGTAAACAGGGTAAATCTGGCCTATGAAAATTTTTGGAAAAAGATAGTATCAAGATCAGGACTTTTTTAAGATTGCCAGGAAAAAAAAAAGCAAAATAAACTGCGCCCCCCCCCCCAAAACACCCCAACTACCAACTGACCTTTCTCTTCTGCTTCGCTTTGCAAGTGTTCTTAAAAAGAAAATATTTATGTATGTAGCTGCTCTATGCTATCTAACCTTGCCCCAGGGTAAGAATGAGTTGTGGCTTTTTTCTTTCCTTATTTCTGTTGGAGTTAAATAGAAGCCTTAACAACGTACTAGTCTGAGTTATCCAACTATTGCATCCCCATAGATGTCTTGGATGTCTATGGCCTAGTCTTTATTTTCATTTATTTTGTTGGAAACATTCTGCAACGTAACTCTGCAGTGCACTACATGAAAAATATGTCTACTTAATAGAGTAAAAGCTGATTAATAGTCACATTTTAATATCAGGTGTGTCCTGGTTCTGGCCAGGACAAAGCTGGCTTCCCCAAGCAGCCAGCACAGGTGAGCTGAGTTGGCCCAGGCTGTTTCCCACACTAGGTGATACGAAGCTCCCATAAAAGGGGCTCCACCAGGCGGGGGTGGTGGTGGTGTGGTTGGTTTGGCTCTTATGTCAGTGCAGTACTTTGTTAACAGCTTGTTGGGTAGGTAAGGTATTTGGTGTTATTACTGGGTGTGTCTGTGTGAATTCTGCTACAGGCTCTGTTACTGTTCTCTTGCAGTGCTTGTCAGTAAGCTGTCCTTATCCATGGGGACTTCATTTTCTCCTCTGTTAGAGGGGTGAGTGAGCAGTGTGTGGTGCTCAGCTGCTGCCTGGGGCTGAACCATGGAGAGATGTCATTTAAAAATATCCAAAGACAAGTGCTTATAAAGAGTAAATAATAAATTATTGCTTATGAGAATTTTGTTTCACAATAGGTAGGCAGAATGGCAGGTAAAAATTATAAAGTTTGAATGGAATTGGACAGCTGGGCATTCTGTCCTTTCCCAAACACAGTAGGATAAAACCAAATTATACAATTATGTAGTTGCAGTAATTTTTCACAGAGTACTTGTAACTAACTTGTTGGATTTCAGGGTACTCTACTGTTTCCTTGTGACCTGCTGGCTGCCCAGACCTCCTGAATCGATGGTCAGGGTGAACATGCAGAACAATGCTGTTATGTGCTGCAGCCCTATCTTCTCCAAAGTCAACACCATCAGGCAACATACTGAGCTGCAATGGGGACACTGGATTCTTCACTGTTCTCAGTCTCTAGTTTCATTGCAGTTGTAACAATTTACTCTTTACTCATAACCAGGCAAATGTTACAAGTTGTAGGAACTGTCAAAAGGAAGAACTTGCATAATTGCAACAGGTCCTAACTGCCATCTTAGGTAAGTTCTACTTGTTATCTGACACTATTTTTTTCTATAAAACTGTTAAGAACTGGTTGTTTGTGTATTAGTAATACATAATAATTACTAAGAAGAGACCTGGAAATGGCACTTAGAGTGTGAACAAGTTTGACAGCTGATGTAATAAAAAGTCCACAGCACTGATAATCCAAGACATGCAAGTTTTTCATAGAATGTGTTAGGTGGGAAGGGACTGTTAAAGGTCATCTAGTCAACCCCCCTGCAGTAAGCAGGGACACCTTTAACTAGATCAGGTTGCTCAGAGCTTCATCAAGCCTAACCATGAATACCTACAGAGATGGAGGCCCCATCACCTCTCCAGGCAACCTGTTCCAGTGTCTCACCACCTGCAGTGCGAGGAACTTATTCCTACTCTCCACTCGAAACCTGCCTTGCTCTAGTTGGAAACCATTGTCCCTTGTCCTATCTCTACGTGCCCTTACAAACAGTGCTTATTTCTATGAGGGATGCTGCCCTCAGACACCAGCTGTGTAGGGCCTAGCTCTGGGATGGTAGCATAGCCCTCTCCACTCCCTGCAGTGCCAGGCACTGCTTATGTGGCCTTGGCTACCAGGGACACGTAGGGAAATGCAGAGGAAGGTGTGAATAGGGAGAAATGAATTATTGGTGGGGTTTTTTTCACAGGATCACAGAACAGCAGGGGTTGGAAGGTACCTCTGGAGATCATCTAGTCCAACATCCCTGCAAGCTGCACAGGAATGTGTCCAGGCAGGTCCTGAATGTCTCCAGAGAAGGAGACTTCACAACCTCTCTGGGCAGCCTGTTCCAGTGCTGTGTCACCCTCACTGTGAAGTTTTTTTCTTATGTTCAGATGGAACATCCTGTGTTCCTGTTTGTGCCTTTTGCCCCTTGTCCTGTCACTGGGAACCACTGGAAAGCCTGTCCCCATCCTCTTGATGTGCACCATTTAGATATTTGTGAGTATTGATGAGATCCTCTCTTAGGCCTTCTCCAGGCTAAAGAGACCCAGCTTTCAGCCTTTCCTCATAGGAGAGATGCTCCGGTCCCCTCATCGTCTCTGTAGCCCCCCACTGCAGTCCTTGTTTGCTGTCACATGCAGAGGCTGGAGGTCTTGCTTCCAGGTTCCTTCACTTGGTCAGTGTGGTTTAGTTCGGGTCTAACGAGGCCTTCTGGAGCTTTGGGCTCTAAGTAGTCTTTTTATTCATGGGAAGCCCACCCCCCATTTATAGATGTTAACTTTTCCTACGTATGCTTAGGGCAAGCAAGAATATTTATGTAGACCACTCAGAGGCCGGTATCTCCACAAGCTGCTGGGCTGAATGGAAGCACACCCGCGCCACACCACCCACCTTCACCTGACCCCCGCGGGGCACGGCCGAGCAGCAGCTGAGGGTCGCCGTGGGTCCACGGAAGGAGGCAGAATTGGCGGCTGTCCCCACGGGTAGTTTTTCGTCGGGGCGCGGGAGTAGGGGGAAGGCAAAGTTTTACATCCCCGCAGACGAGCCAGCCATTCTACCGCCAGGCCACTGGCCGGCCCTATGGAGTTCCGTG
>VXBZ01008079.1:1501474-1524785 GCA_013399135.1 Heliornis fulica | reverse complement strand
TATTTCAGAGAAATGGCAGAAGAAAGTATATTTCAGAATCTCCTGGAAATGCTGATGAGTGCATCGTGTGAAATTGAGCAGGCCTACAAGAACTCCTGTGAATTGGTAGAGCTAGACACCTGCCTGCTGCTCGTAGCAGAGTGTTTCAGATGTCTGAGGAATGCTTGTGTTGAGTGTGCCAAGAATCAGCATGCCATGAGGTATAGTTATGATCCATTTTAACCCATACAAAAATATAACCTTCTGATGTCTGTGTGGTTTTATATAGAGATTCTTATTTTACACTGCTGTGTTAGTTGATTTATTAACTGATATTTCCTGCTTGATGCAATCACTTGCAATGAAGTATGCAAGGAACAAAAATAGCTGACCTACTTGTAGGTCAGAGTTTGGGGCACTAAACGTTTGTGTCCTTAGGTTCAAGTTGATTATGAAAACAAAGTTAGCCTTTTGGAAGTCTGTTTCAGTGTGGTTTTTTTATCTTTCGTTTGCTTAATTTTTTGGATAACATGATGGTCAAGTAAACAGTCTTAATTATCAATTACAGGTTTAGTGTGGTTTTTTTTAGGTTATATTTAGATCTGTCTGGCACTCATGGCAAATTATATAGCATGTAGAATTGTGTATATCAATCCTGAATACATACACAGGTAAACTGATACTAATGGATAATAAGAAGGTAGTTTTTGAAATATCGGGGAATATAAGGTTTTGTTCCTTCCAGGGTCAGTATTTTTGCTTTTTGTGCTGTGAAGAAGTTTGGGTTCTGAAGAAGTAAAAAATGTTTTCATTTTAATAGATTGTTTTAAGTAAGATTGTACACCAGTGTGCAAGTGGATTTTATATATTTGTAAATGTATCTTTGGCTTCTCTTCTGTGTTATAACTTGAGGGGAAAAAGCATGTGCTTGTCAAACAAACATCTGCAGAAGACAATTATTTAGCATTTGTGTATGATGATATGATTTTTGTAGTAAATCAGCTATGGGTGTGGAGTTTTGGTGGAGATAGTATTGCTGTGTTCCCAAGCTTAATACACTCTATCTTGGTTGAACTAGAAAAGTGCAAATGAGTTAAAAGTTGAGACCTTCATGTCTTTATGCTGGGTTCTCTGACATTGTTCTTTTTACTCCTGTTGCATGTGCGTTCTGGTACGTGTTTTGTCTACCTTCATCATTCCTGATTTTTAGCTGTGGAATTATTTTTTTAATTTTTCATTCCAAATGGCTTTACTTCACTGATTTAACTTCACTTATCACTACATTTTTCCATGTCTAGAAGTCCTCATGGCCAAGTTGGATGGGGCTGTTTGCTACCTGATCTAGTGGAAACTGACGGACTAGGTAATCTTTAAAGGTCTGTTCTGACCCAAACTATTGTGAGATTCTTCCTGTGATTCATTCTCACTGGAAAAAGGACAAATGATTACTTGAGCTTCCCTTTGAGAGTTTTTGTAGAATCACAAACTGGTTTGGGTTGGAAGAGACCTCAAAGCCCATCTAGTTCCAACTCCCTGCCATGGGCGAGGACACCTTCACTAGACCAGGTTGCCCAAAGCCTCATTCAACCTGGCCTTTAATGCTTTGAGGAATGAGGCTTCCACAACCTCTTTGGTTCTTTCCAGTACTGGGCACTCCAGAGCTCGATGCAGTACTCCAGGTGGGAGAATAGAGGAGCTGAGTCACCTCCCTCAAGCTGCTGGCCACACTGTTCTTGATGCAGCCCAGGACACGGTTGTCTTTCTGAGCTGCTAGTGCATACCGACTGCTCATGTTGAGCTTGTCATCAGTCAGCAACCCCAAGACCTTCTCATTAGGGCTGTTCTCAATCCATTCTCTGTCCAGCTTGTAGCTGTGCTTGATCCATGTGCAGGACTTCACTTGGCCTTGATGAAATTTGTGCCATTTGCATGGGCCCATTTTTCCAGTCTGTCAAGGTCCCTCTGGATGGCATCCCTTCCCTCAAGTGTGTCGACGTCACCACAGAGGTTGGTGTTGTCAGCAGACTTGCTGAGGGTGCACTCTGTCTTGATGTCCATGTCACTAACAAACGTGTTCAATAGTGCTGGACCCAGTACTGACCTCTGAATAACACCACACATATGGACCTCCACATGGAAATTGAGCAGGTGACCACAACTCTCGGAGTGTGACCATCCAGCCAGTTCCTTATCTACTGAGTGAACCATCTGTCAAATCCATGTTTCTCCAATTTAGAGATAAGGATGTCATGCTGGACAGTGCAAGTCCAGGAAGATGATGTCTGTCATCCTTCCTTTGTCCACCATCTCTGTTACTCCATCATAGAAGGCCATCAGATTTATCGGGAATGATTTGTCCTTAGTGAAGCCATGTTGGCTGTCACCAGGCACCACCTTATTCTCCATGCGCCTGAGCATAGTCTCCAGGAGGATCTGCTCCATGATCTTGCCAGGTATAGGGGTGAGACCAACTGGTCTGTGGTCTTTCCGTGGTCTTCCTGTTTACCCTTTTTAAAAATGGGGGTTATGCTTCCCCTTTTCCAGTTGGTTGGGACTTCACTTCTTTTATGCTTCTCTGTGAACTGGCCCTGATGTTGGTTTGATGGTGGCCATAAATCACTTTGTTGGTATTTAAAATCCTCAAAGTTTATTACTAAGTAACATACATTGATGCTTTCTCTGAACATTTGAACTTAAAACAAAGTTTTTACAAAAATAAAGCTGTTAAAAATTCCAAGAATGCCCTTGTAACTTTTATCATCTGATTTAGAAAACTAGGAAAGGGTACTTGGCTCTAAAGGTTCAGTGTCCAAAATTGTGATACAATGCTTACTTATCTGTCAGGTTACTGCTGATGCAGCAGGCCTGATCTTTTTATCTTTTTGCTTCTGATGGTAGTTTTGTGGCTACTGACAGTCAGAGATGGTAAGTGTGATAAACTGTTTCATTATTTCAAAACTTCTGAAAGTGTTAAGGAGTTGATCTTAAGTGAAAAATCTTTTTGCTTTATTTGGGTGTATTTTATATAAAGTAATATTTTTCCCCCCCCCTATTTATTAATAGGAATTTGGGTCTCATTTCTACATCTGTCCATTTGATCACATTGCTTGATGGAATACAAACAAAAGAAGAATTGTTGTTGACTGGTAAGGCTGTAGATTTTATTAAATATATAGGGTGCACTGTTTGTTTTATATAAGAAGACTTGTGATAGTAAGATGTTACTTTTCTGATACTTTGTTGTTGAGTTTGTTTTTTTCTTTTATTTTCATAAATAAGCTTAATTGTTTCTTGAGTTAGAGTTAAGAAATGGGGGACCTTCTCTTATGCTGCTTGAAAAAAATCCCCCTTGGACCCAAGTATAGTCCAATTGTATTTTCCCTCAACTGTTCACTGTAGATTGTTTAATGAAAGTTATATGGAAGCTTCTTTAATCAGGATATTTGAATTGCAAAAAGGAAAAGTTCCTGTAATATGTCCATCAAAAATATATGCTGCTGTTTTAATTTTTTTTATTTGATTTGTGAATGTAATATACTGAAGAAATGCTTTTCTTTTTATGCAGTAAAGAGAAAATGTGAATACAGGATCCTTTTTAATGGCAGTTATTGCTACTAATTTCTGTCAAACTAATTTCACTGGATATTAAGGCATTTTCAGTAATTGTCTTTCAGTCTGTTTCCCTGTGTATGCATGTGGAGCTTGGTACAGTCTGTGTCTGTGGTTCCAGAGAGTAGGGAACATTTGGTTTCTCTTGCTACTATTATTTCTTTTCCCTCCCTTTACTTAAATTAGGTTTTGACTGGATTCCTGTTGCTGCTTTTATATTATTTTGTGAAAGCCAGTGAAATTACTGTCATGCAGTAACTTGCCCTCAGACACCTTCCTGAAGCTGGGAGAGAGCAGGGAGTTTCAGGATACTGTTCTTCCTTTTGCTGCTATATTTGGCTAAAAATGAAGCCTTTCAGGCATGTGAGAGTATTATGCTTAAGCCATGCTCACTCCTTCACTTGTTGATGGAAACCTTCTTCCAGGGAAGTATACTGATATATCAGTGATGGTTAGCACAGCCTTCAGTGTGGGAGGACCAGAACTAAATGCTGTGGGTGGATAGAAGAGGGCCTGCTCAGTAACCATCAAGAGGAGGAACTGATAGCACACAGGAGTCGCTCTCCAAGCCGTGACACAGGATCAGCCAGGGACAACTGAGAAAAGGCATGAAGGGCAAGAATGTTTTGCCCCACAGTTGTAAAACCTTTTGTAGACCAGTAAGAGAATAGAAAAAGTGATGGAAACTAAAATGCTTGTTTTGGCCAGCCTGACATTGTCCCTACTAGCGTCCTTGACAGCAGTAAGCTTGAAAGGCTTATCCTCTTCTGTGGCTGCTGACCCCTCCTTGGTGGGTATCATATGCTTGTGTGCTGTTCTGCTGCTGGGATCTGAAGAAACAGCAATAAATGTTACTCAGCCAAAAAGAGGGGAGGGAGTGGGACCCAGTAATCTGATAAACTGCTTCAGATTACTTTTCCTAGCCAGCCAGTGTTGTAAAATCTCTTTTTGTCACTGTTGAAAATTAAAGACACTGACCAGAGTTTCATTTCACAGTGTTTGAATAGAAAGAGTTTTGTGACTGTTACTGTATACAGCTATTCAACAAATGACTTATTTTATGGCTAAATTGTAATCTGTTAACCTAGGAGAGATGCTTTCTTTGATACTAGATGTAGTATTGATCTTACTGGGAAGCAAACATGGTGAGCATGGTTTTGTTTTACATTTACTTTTAGGACAACAAAAAAGATTTATAGACAAGCAAGTGTTGCTTATTCCTTGCTGAGTGATCTGATGAGCTTTGTTCTGAGTGAAAATTAAGCAGGTGCCTAGAGCACCACATCTTTCTGCTGGGTGTACCTGAGAAGTTAAAGGTTACTTTCAACTCAGCATTATTAGACTGTTACTTTCAACTGTGCATTATTATTATTAGTGAGGCAGATTGCTAAATTGGACTGGAATAGCACCTTTGAAACAAAAGAAACTCATGGAAAGAGTAAATGTCACTGTTCATTAACTATATTTCTGCTTTGTGATTCTCCTTACCTTTCATATAGGAGATCAGGTCACACAAGAGCAGCATCTGTATTTTGTTCTAGCAGATAATCAGTTGTTGAGTGAAATATTTTATGTTGTTCTCTTGGATGTGTATCCTATTTCCTCCTTTAGACAGCTGCTTGGATTGGATGATCCCTCTCAATGCCTATTTCTATCCTTAAGGTTTTTAAAGTACTTTCATGTTGCTTCCATAGCAACAAAATACAAAGATGAAGAGGTAATGCTGTATTACGGAGGGAACAACAGTAAATAATGTTTCAGTTCACATCTCTGTGAAAAATTCCCAGAGAAAATAATTGAATTCTAGAGAAATTCAAAGTTCCAACATAATTGTCTTTATGAAGAAGAGAGATTGAAAATTTTTTATGCAGACAGAAAAATTATTTTAACTTGATCTGTGGTATGTTTTCATTCTTATCCGTTGGTAACTGCTAAGACTCTGAGTGGTTTGGAAATTTTTGTAGGAAAGTTCGGTGTAGTACAATTTATAATGGATAAAACCAGAAATGAAATAAAGTTTATATTCTCTGGCTGCTACTGTGACCAGTGTGGTAGTTCTAAGGGAGGAGACCAACTGCCTGTTCTAGCAATATATGTTAAAAGCAGCAAAGATGGAGGTGCTGTGCAAAGCGCTGTGATTAAAAACTGTTGTTATAATCCATTCATTTAAATCCAGACTCTTTTTCATTTTCTCCAGGAGAAATACTTTTTTTAGCAGTTTATCTCAGGCTCAAGTGTTACATATGCACTTAATTTGGCTCCTTACTTCAGTATATCTACTGAAACAACTCTACTGCAAGTTTTCAGCAGATTTTTTTTTCTTTTTTTTTTTTTTTCAAATCCTATAAAAAGTTAAATAAATTCCTGTATGCTTGTAACGTTCTTGTCCCAGCCAGCTGTGGAAAAAGCTGTTGTCTTGAATACGTGATGTGCCACTAAGGCAATGGGCCAGAAAACCTGAAAGTGAATTAGTATGTCTGTCCTGGAATAGCTCTTTAAGGCTTCAGATAGGTTTAAAAATAACTAGTTAATTCATACATATGGCATATAAAGATTGTCCAACCCCACCTGCAAACCAGCCATTCCTGTGATAATAATCTTCTTTCTTTTTAATATATATATAAACAAACACCTTTAGGCCTTTCCTGTGTGGTGTTCCTACACATAGCTGTTTGTCTCCACTTTTCCTAGCATTTTACTTCACAAGTTAGTTTTAGTTGTATTCCATAGTCTAGTTTCTTTTTTCATGATAACTTACAATACATAGTAGTAATTTGTCTTAAACAATTCATGTATTGTAGTACTTAGAGAAGGAAACCTGCTTTAAGGAGTTACACAGTGAAAACCAACAGCTAGGTGAGTGCAGGGAGTCAGAAGATATCGATGTTAAACAAGTGTTTAACAATTTTTAGCCCTTCTGGGTAGCATCAAAACTGTCAGATAAGTCACACATACTTATAAACATACTCTGTTCTCCTGTTGCTCTAGCAGCCCCCTGTCCTTATGTCTGCAAGAGAGAATTTCCTAATCAAGTATAGAAAAATGCAAGTGCTACACTTCTTAGATGGTATATGAAAACTTGACTTCACCTTAGCTTTCTAAAAACTGTGCATGCTGAAGGTCTTTTAAGTGGGTGATTGTGTAAGGAGGTACTAAACCTTTTTGATTACAGAGTTTGGATGTTCCTGGTAGGAAGACCAACAAGAGTACAAATGCTCTCTCCACAGGTCAGAATTAACTCGAATAGGGATTAGGTAAGATGCAGGAAGTGTACTTACTGATGCAGAAATGCTGCATACAAGAAAGTCCATTACATATTTTGGTTAACTTGTTTGAGAACACAGTCTTCCAACAAGTAACTAATATGATAGTTAAACTTGGAGTCTCAGGAAAAATCTAAGTCTCTGCAGAATATGGATTTAATAGAATTTTTGTAGTTCCTTCTCTACATTCCTCTTTTTTTTAGTTATTTTTTTTAAATTAAAAAAGCGCCTCCTCATAGCAAAGCTGTTTTGTTTTTTTTTCTCTACTATGGGTACAAAGACCAAGAACCAGAGAAGCAGGCTGAGGAAGCTGCCAGGTGAACTTTAAGTGAACTTAAAGCAGACTCAGTTCTCTTAAGAGCAAGAAAGTAGTTCAGTATGTTAGAGATTGCAGCAGACATAGGAAATATCCTTGTCAGAAGCCCAAGTAGAAAATCTTCTACACTTCGTAGCATGTGTCTTCATTTGGTTTTGGTGTAGTTTTGGTATTTTTTTCTTTTTCTCCTATAGAAAATCTTAATCTTTCCAGCAGAATCTAGCAGACGCTTGGGAAGGTATGTGGAAGTTTGTCAAGGTGATGGATTTTTAGATTTAGAGTGGTAGATCTGGATTTAGGATTCATCTCTGAAATCTGGAAAAATCAGATAACTTTATTTCTCCTTAGTAAATTGCAGTGAGAACTTATGAAGCAAACTTTTTTCGATAGGCTGTGTCCCATTTGATCCTTTCATCAATTCCCATCCCTACACCATCCTGAACAGAAAGAGCTTTAATCTCTTTGTTTGTAAATAGACCTCCTCAAACCTTTCACCACTTCAGAATATTGCTGATGCTGAGGAATGTGCCTTGAATTCCAAGATAATTGCTTAAAAATTATCTATCTGCCAAAATACTTGTCTCTCCTCTAGGATGAAAAGTCATTGAGTGCCTGATAGCTGCCCTGGGTGGGACAGTTAGTTGTGCAAGTTCTCTGAATGAGCTGATTGTGCTCTCTGAGCTGAGCTGAGTGCAACCGCACCTTACAGGCCGCGGAGCGACGGCGTGCTGTTTGTGTGTGTCTGAGGGGTGCTTTAAGCATCACACCAGCATTCCTCCGTTCCGGGCTACTGGTGACATTCAAGCCACCTTTAATCAAGTAGCACAGGTATTGTTGTTACGCTGTGTTGGTACCATGCCTCTTGCATCTTTAGAAGTTTTAACCAACCAGGAGGGTAACCTACATAAACTTGCATTAATGGGAGAATGTTAACAGCATGTGTTGATGTCACAGGTACTGCTAGAGATCCAGTCAGGATTGGGGTTGTACAAAGGTTTAGGCCATTCACAGCTCTTAATGTTACGAAGTCCAGAAACATTGGGCACATCACAGTAAATGATAAGCTTGAATCCTTGAATAGGAATTTGCCTTTGCTTCCAACTTTCTGAAGAATGTTGAGGTGTAGTTGCACTGCAACAGATACTGTATTCAGAACAAATCTTAAAACATTCCTTTAAAAGCAGCGACGAAAGGTGCATCTATGCCGACTTTTTAAATACTGTGCTTATTATAGTAATGAGCATTTTCTGGTAGGATGTTCAGCAACATGAATATCATATGTCTAACACCTGTTCACACCTCCTGTCTTGAGGGAAGATGTGTGGGGAGAATATGAAATACCTGGTTTTAAACATTTTTAAAATACTGCAAATGCCATGTACTTACAAGGGAGCTTTAAAGGTTTCTTGCTTTGGGCAAAAGAGAAAGCCTGTGATGCTATTCAGGCAGTGACAACTGGTATGAATCCAAAATTTTCTCAGTGATTTTTTTGTTTTGGTTTGGTTTTTGGGGGGGATTTTTGTTGGGTGTGATGGTGTGTTTGTTTGTTTGTTTTCACTCTGCTTGCCAGCAGCTTTAGTAACAATTTGGATTCAGTGTCAGTCAGCATTAAGTATGCAAACCTGATAAGCTATCCTGTGTATTTTCTTTTAGTTAATGAAAAAAATTACTGCTCTTGATGCATTGCTGTTAATGGGTTGGTCATAGTCTAGGAAGAAAGTGCATTATAAAGTAGTTTTTAGCCTAAAATGGAAGAGAAATACTTTGCAGAAGAAATGGCAACAAGTAACCTTTGAGTTCGGAACTCTGTAAAAATAAAAGCAACATTGCTCCTTCATAGTGATTATAAGCAAAAAGTCATAAGGGTCTGTGTGTGCTTCAGAAATAAGAGGTGAGGAGTGCATAGGTTATGTATAGCTTCCAGAGATACTAATTCTTGCAAAAGCTGTATGGGATGGAAATGTTTCTTTGATGAAAGAACAAGACAAAAACTTTCTTTTGAGATCTGCAGGAGGAGACCTTCACACAACTGAGCAAAGAAGGATATTTGATTTCTCCTAAGGCTCTTGAAGATGAAGGCATGCTGTGTTGAAAAGCCACTGAACCAAGCTGTAGAAGTTCATGCAGTACTAAAAAATCATGTTGACAATTTGTAATGAGAGATCCCTAATAAAGAAATATAAGAGAGGAGAAATTCCCAGGAGCTGCACTGGGAACCTAATTCAAGGTCACTTACAAGCATTTACAGAAAAGGAGGTGTATAAGCAAATGTTTTTTGAAGTAGAACGTTTGCAAAAGTGAAAGCAAAAATGAATGAATACCAGTTAAGTGATTCAAGTGATTTCTACTTCCTCAAGAGGGGCAAGGAGAAATAAATCCTTTCGTTCTGTCCTCACTCAGCAAAATGAAACATAAGGTGCTGCTTTTCTCTGACCTGTTCCTAGTTCCACACTCAGCCATTTGCAGACTGGAATTGCACTGTAAAACAGAGACTGGCTCATTTTGAGGACACGGAATAGCAGGGGAAGGTAACATTCTCAAACCTGCCAAAGATCACTACATTAATTTTTCCATCATTCTTTTTTTAGATGGGCAGCCATGTGTCCTTAACCACTTGATTCTTGTAAATATTTATTTTCTTCCCCTAGAAGGCAATGGCAACAGCAGCACTGTTACTTTTGTTGCACAAAAAAACCCCAAAAGCAACAAACAAAAAGCCCAAACCCTGGCAATAGGAAAAAGGGGCAGAAGCAAATACACTGACCTTTTTGGAATAAATCTGAGTGCTCCCTTTGCAGAACAAGTTAGCTTGAAGATCAGGTAATTTAGGGTTTAAGTACTGACAGAGGAGTCTAATTATCTATGACCTATTTTTGATACTTTCTTTTTATCTGTACATTATCATTTGGAAAGATGGGTCATTCAGCAGTGTATTATAAAATAATAGGAAAGAGAAACAGAATGGTCAGCTGTGGAACCTAAATATTCTTTATCAAGTGCCAGTGTTGACCAAGGGAGTTTGTCTCTTACCTTTTCTGCTTCTCTTGTTTCCTGTTCAGTATTTTTCAGGTTTCAGTTTTATTCCGTAAAACATTTCCATTCTGCTTTTACTGCTTTTTGTAGTTTAGTTACATTACACTGAATGGTTTAATTTCCAAATTGCTGCTTGTGGTTTATATATTAAAAAAAAATAAATATGCCTGGATAATGGCATTGAACAGTGACAGACATTTTTGTCTGTCAGTTTCTGTGATAGACATTATAGCAGAGCTCCCCCAATGCATTTGGAAAACTACCGCCAAGTATTAGCTATTCCTGTAAACAGAAATCTCTCTGCTGTCTGAACAATTGTCTCTACACAGCCTTTGTTTTATGGATTTGATTGTTATGTGACTACAATTGAAGAAGATGTAACTTTTAAGTTGTATCCTGGAGACTCTCAGGCACACTGGTTGCTAAATTTAAACCAACAGGGCTAAGGAAGGAAAGTTAATCCTTCCTGTCTTCCCACATCAGTGCCCTCTATATTTATCCCTGGAGGAGGAGACAAACAGTTTTGTTGGGGAGGGTTATTTTGTTTTATATTTGTTGTTTTGGGGTGTGGTTTTTTGTGGGGTTTTTTTTGTGATGAAATACTGTAAATTATTACCCTGCAGATATGTTATGTGAGCCATGTTACATGCTGATTTAAGTGGAATGAGAGAATAAGTGGTTAGAGCTTGAATCGTTTTACTTGTCATAGAGATTCCAAGCTTCAAGAACAGTTAATAGGTGACATTTATCAATGCAAATTCTTATTCATATTAATTTTTCTTTCAAGGGAGCAGAAGTGGGAGAGAACAGTTCCTGAAAGCACCCACAGTCCTTGGGGTTAGTTCCCAAAAAGCAGCGTGAAAGGAGCATGTCTCAGTCGCTTGGGAGAAAAGAGAATTTAAAAATCGGCCCTTCCATTTATTTTTGTATTTGGGTTTTCCTTTTGCTTAGTGCTAGCATAATTAAGCTACTTATATTTTACAGCTTAAATGTACCAGATGCTAATTGAAATAAACTTTTTTTTAGTTGTATAAATAAGGGACAGCCCTAATCTTAAGAGTTGCCAGTTTCTGTGTGTGATCTTTGCTTTTGAGTCTGTCTAGTCTGTCTAGGCTTTTAGTATTGGGGGATTGGTGCCAGTACTTTGCTGCCACTATTAAAGTAAAAACTATAATTACATTGTCAAAATAATATTTATAGTATTTTTGGGCAATAATTGTGGGAGTGTGACGAATATATTATACTCATCAAACTTTTATGTAAGCATAAGCATGAGTTTTTTATTTGACTTATTGGTGTTGTTTTTGGCCTTTGTGTTTTTCCAATCTGTAAAAATAATATTGGGATTTTCATGGTCTTTGTAGCATTTGCAGAGTGTATGCCCTAACAATCAGTTGATATACTATCTTGTATTGGGATTTTGGTTTCATGTTTCCATAGTTTAAGAAAATCCTCTGGGTTTGAGTTTTGCTATCCTTTAATTATTATAGCTCAGAGCATTTTACTGCTCTGCCAAACAGGAAAGTTTTAAGTAATTGGTTTGTTCTCTCGGTATCATTTGGGGTTGTTCAGGTTTTCTTGGTTCCTTTGTGTTTAGCTTATTAGTTGGATTTATTAATAATTTTTTTAATATCACTCTTTAAAATTGCAAGTGAGTCTGAGTGCTTTTGAAAGGTGACTGTGAGCATCTTCCAGAACATCTATGCTACGAAGCAAGCATGAGGTTTTCTAATAATGGACTGTGACCATTTGTGAGCACAGGCGGGACATGGGCATTCTCCCTGCTGGGCTATGGGAAGTTACCAGGTGTAAGAATACTCCAGCCCTGCTGTATACTGCAGTTTTAACTCTACTACTGCCTGTGCTGTGTTTGGTGAGAATTGCCACAATTTTGTGATGAACTGTCTTAGGAACATTTACAGCAGGGATTACAGCTGTGCAAGTTGCACCCTTCCTAACCTTGTCAACCTGATGCCACTTTCTGTGGGCAAGCAGGTTCTCTTGGTCCTTGTGGTTTGGTCCAAAATCCGCTAAAGGCTGTGGAAACACTGATTTGGATGGACTTTGATGCAGGTCATTGTTTCAGGTCTTTGTTCTTTGGCCTTTTTTTTTTTTTTTTTTTTTCAGAAACTGCAGAATAGAGAGCCAATTTTAACACTTCTTTCAGCTGTCCACTGAAGAAAAAGAGCCAAACCTGGACTAAGATGATGAATTGTCCTGAGTTAGCAAACAATGAATTCTCTTTAGCTCTTGTGTGTGTAAGAGTAGCTAACTCGTGTCTTGCACCGAGTCCCACACTTTCAATCTTGTGCAGCATGTACAGGCACAGCTAACTGTGCCCTGCATGGTTAGTACCATAAGCTGTATATTTATGTGATACAGCAATAATAGTAGATAACCACAGGGAGCTGTAGTAGTTGTAAGACCTGTTGTCTGAATATAGTAAGCTTGCTGTGTTTATTCCTTGTAAGGTCTGTGGAAGACTCCCTGCTTATTTTAAAGCCCTTTCCCTCTGGTCTAGATATCTTACTGAATTTGAATCCACTAGTTCTTGGTAGTGGGTTTTTCCTACCTTGGGCTTGATTCGGTACTCGAGTACTGTTGCTTCTGCAGTCTGAGCTGAATTGCTTCATTTATTATGGCCTGTGAGTATAGAAGTGTATTATTGCAGCGGCTTGTTGAGGTAGAATTTGAACTACAGACCAGATCCTGCCTAATGAGGTTCACCCTTCAGATACTGATGACATGGATGGCATTGGAAGCAGGTTTTGAAATAGTGATAAAAAAGCTAGTGCTTTCTAATAGTTTGTTTTACCAATGATCAAAACTGCCTTGTCCATGGAACATGTGTTTGATTGCTGTGCTGGGAGACAGAAGCAGTGACTGTTGCAGAGTCAATGTAAATAATGTTCCTCCTTGTAGGAGAGAGACTAAACTAACCTAATATCCTTTCTTGTAACAATTAGTAGGTCAGTGGGCTGTCTTGTAGGTTTCCCTTTTATCATTGCTGATACTGCTTTCAGGCAGTGCTGCCTGTTAGCTGTCTTTTTTTTTTGTTTTGTTTTGTTTTTCTTGCTCCTACAATTTGGAGGCTTTCTAGTACAGCCTGCCAAGATGTTGCTGATTTATGACACATGCACAGTGGTTTTATAATGTGGACTGATACCCACTTGGAGCACAAAGGAAATGGGAGTTTGCTGATGTCTATTTAATTAGAATGGTTTCTGGTTACTTTGGTTGAGGCTTGAAATGAACAGTAATGCCTGTATTTCTGTGGACCTTTAAATACAGTGTTCTGTAAGCCCTTTCCTTCCTTCCTTGCTCTTTACTGTTCCTTACCCTATCAGCAAATAGTGTCACCAAGGTTAATAATGAAGCAGGTTTCTAATCTGTGTAAATACATGTGAATCAAAACTTGCAGAAATACCTGTAAATTTAAGATGGTCACCATTGATTGACTGTAGAGGTGGTGGTAAATTACTGTTCTGGTATGGATCTGTGATGTGTTTGCTTTGCCCTCACATGGTGTGCTGAATAGGCAGCCACACAGGGCAGCTCTGGTGTGAGCAGGGCCATGGAATTTCTGATCATCTTACCTTGCAGCAGCTGCTCAATGGCTGTTTCTGGCTTCCCACTACATCAAAGGCAGGAAAAGGATAAAGTCTTTATCTCGTAATGTGCTGTTAGCCTTTGACCAGAAAAGGGCCAGGAGTGGGGCTTGCCAGTTATATACTGTCCCTAATAGATCCTGTGGCTATTGGCAATGGTGGTCATACTTCAGGTCACATGAATTTTTTTCCATTTTATGTCTGTGATGGAAGAGATAAAGGATGCATGTATTGTAAAGATTATTTTATATTCTTACAGGATGTGATTAGATCTAGGTTGGCTTTGTTTTTCTCAGCAGGGATGTCAGGATCTTAAGATCAAGGTGGGAAGAATGGGGCAAACAAACCGTTTAAAGCAGAGCTTTCTAAAGACAGTGGAAAAGAAGCTTAACTGTTTTACATGTACTGAGAGGAAATGCCCCTACTAAAGAGTCTCCCACAGAGGCTCAAGAGTGGTGTAGATCTTCCTCCAGGGAAAATGAAGATGGAAAGAGGAAGGCAAGGAGCTGAGGGAAGATCCAGGTGAAGAGAACAATGTAAGGCATCTGAGTCTTTGGGCAAACCTATTTGGATAAAGACCCAGGTAGTTATAATTATGTAGAAGTTAACCATGGCATTCTCTCAGCCTTATGATTGTCATTGTTATGACACAATTTCCAGAATCTCCAGTTACATGAGTATTGTTTGGGTGGAAAAGGAGGGAGTTTCCAAACACCAGCTACAGGACTTCAGTGGGTTTGGGTTTTTGTTTCTTCCATTCTGCTGCATCCTTTTTTACTAGCAGCTTTGGGCTTGGAGAGAAATGCCTCATGCCTGTTTTTTATTTTTCAGTGAGAATTTGAGGGAATATTGCCAGTATAGAAAGGAAATGTTACAAGATTTTTACCAGGAGATACCAAGCTATTTTCCTTTATTCTGTCCTCTGAGCAATAAATACTTCATGGTAATAAAAATGGACTGGAATAAGGCAGCAACAAGGCACAAGCTACTATTATATGTATGAAATAAATATATTTAATAAATAAAAATAAATGCTGGTGCCATTAGTATGGGTGCTAAAACTTGCTGTGTAATATTCAGGTAAAAATACTAAATGTAAGTTTACTTCTTGATCTCTGCCCATTGCAAAAGGACCGTGATCCATTTATTAGCCAGATACAGAATATAAGTGGTTCAAGGGGTGGGAGAGGGAAGGTCTGATATCCTTTCCATAGACTTAAAGAAAAGGCATTTAGGTTTTTTAGGGAAAATATAAGCACTTTTGTGGAAATTTTGGTTTAAGTGAAACAACATTCACAGTATGCCATCAAAAATAATTGGACAAATTTGCTCATAATCTTGGGTAGTGTTTTACATGTTAATCTTTTTTTTTTTTTTTCTTTTTACAGACCTGTACAAGGTATCATGTAGGAGTGTGTCATATGGTTAGATACCGCGAATAACACATAGTGGGTGGCCAGTCCTTTTTGTTATTTTTCTTGGGTTTCCTGGCATGGTTTAAGTCCAGGTTGAGACTCCCCAGTACTTCAAACTTGCTGATTTTGCTAGAGCACGGTCTTTAAAGTCACATTGTCTGCTAGATTTAGGCTCAACATTTACGTTGATTCAAGAAAAAGATTTTTACATCCTAACGCATGCAGGAAGCTTATAAATGCAGTTCCCAAGTCTGCAAGCACTTACACATTTTTTACTTCACATAGGAGAGCAATTTCAGGCACGTGTGTTTGCTACTTGTGGGGATAGAACAGGAGTCCCATTTATTATGCTTTTTAGATTTTAATAGATAGTTTATTAGTCTTGAACACACAGTGTTTATTCTCTAAAAAATATGCAATTAAAATGCAGGAAGATAAAGAGAATGGCCCTGTTCACTGTATTTAATAAGCATTGCTAATGCTTTAAGAATTGGTATCTGTAGGAAACTCATGTCAGCCTGTAAAACTGACTCTTTTCCTAGTAAACTCATGAGTAATTTTTTTTTTTAATCTACTATTATGTGATTGCATTAGAATTTAATTGGAGGCTGATTTGATGAGAGGCCTGATGGTTTCTTCCAGTTCCCTTCTAATTCACTTGTAACTCCACACTTTTAATAGTGTGGGGGTGATTTTTCTTGTGTCTGAGTAAAATTCTCCTTTCTAGTAAGAATAGAGTGTTGATGTTTTGCCTAGATGTTTATCTTCCAAGAAAAGAATGGCTGTCCAGTCATTGTGTCTATTAATATTAGAGTTGGCATTTCTGAAAAGAAAAAAATAAAACCAACCCAAGAGTGTTACTTTCTTTTGGAGGTGGAGTGGATGAGAATGGAAACAGAAACTTATTAAACACAGCATTCTTGGTATTCCACAAATGGTAAAAATGGGTTACTAGTCTGCACTGCAGCAAGTGCAGTATGATCAAGGCGGAAATATAATCAAGTAGCTAGACGTTCATTTTATTTACAGAAATAAAATACTAAGCACTATTTTAATAACTTTAAATGACAGAACCCATATATGTATTGTACATTCAATCTGAGTAGTCTAGACAGACTGTTTTCCAAGGAAAATACATTTTCATCAGTATTTGTGGTATGATTCATGGTGGTGAAGAGGCAAATAACTCTTTTTATGACTGGAAGTTGCTTTAACTTGCAGCCACAAGGAAAGAAGTCAATGACCGGATGATAGTGGTGGAAACTAACATTTTATAGTAATAGAGGTCTACACCTTATGCTGAGTTGAAGGTTTTATTTTTCCAGGGATGGCGATTTATCACAAAACATTCTGCCATTGTTTGCAAACAACCAAAGGTGGTCTCTGTAGTGGCTCACGGTCCAGAATACGGAGTTGCAAAGCTTTCAAGCAACTTAAAAGGTGTACAGGCTGTTGGAAGGCTGTGATTTGGTCTGAGTGGTTGTAAACCTTTGTGCATGCCCCCAGTGCAGAGGGGGCACACCAGCTATATATTTTATGCATAGTTAATGGTTAACAAAGCATAGAAGAGCGATAAGCAAGCTTGCTAGCGTTATGTGTGCAGTCTGGAAAGAGAAGTTGTACAGCTTCTTACGTGCTTTGATTGGTTTTATTCTATATTTCTGCGTAATTCCATTAAAGGCAGAGGATTCCACTTATAGCCGTCTGCTGTCTGCCTCAAATAAAAAGAATGGAAGTCTCTTGTTATGACTTTTGTAAGCCTGTGCAGCTTTTTTTTTTTTTCCAAAGTGTTTGGTACACGAGTTCTCAGGATCCTTTTCTTGACTAGAAATATTGTAGTAGGAATCTGAAAGACAATTCTGATTATCCACCAGGAAGCATCTGATGTTCTGTAAGGAAGACGTAAAAATTTCTATGAGTATGAACTTCTACATAATATATACTAAAGCACACTGTAACGCATAAGAACATGATGGTTGTGTGTAGCAATCTAATCAGGAAAGATACTGGGAGGGGAAGAAATTGTAGTTAATCTTGTTGATAGAGACTTATCAGCAATAAACTTCCAACTTTAAGGACTGGAGCTTTAATACTTTTTTTTTTTTTTGAAATATCACCTGACCATGTGGAGCAGAAAGAGACAATGTATTATGTTTTTTAAACCATAATGCTTAAAATATTTCTCCTAATAACTTGGAATTGTAAGTTTTCATCTAACACGTAGTCTGATTCTGCAAATGACACTGTGTGAAATGATGACTTTGTGAGGAGCAAGATGGAGGGTCAGGCCTGTGAAAGTTTCATGTGTGTCCTTCAGACCCTCTGGGTAGTACTGCAATATAATCATTACATGAAAAGTGAGCGCTAGATCTCTGTTCTGTTACTGTTGGCCCAAAAGGGATCGAGAGGAAGAAATGGAGCTCTGACTTTGAAGGTACTGAGCTGCTGAGTGCATTTAAGCCATCCTCATGCAGGGCCTAAAAGATCAGCTGCTTCACCTTTTGCATGAGTGGTGTTGAGCAACTCTAAAAGATCAGTTTACATGTGGATGGACATTTAGGTACCAAAATTCATTAGGGAAAGAGTGTTTCCCCATTGTACATGTCACCCTGTTGTTTAAAGAGGTCATTGTTGTAGAACCTAGAAAATTTTCCATAACCCATTGCAGACTTGTTGTGAAAGCAATGTGTAATCTGAGTATTTACATTTGCTGAAGGACCTCCTGCTTTTGTAGGAACCATTGAAATCTCGAAGGGAGAAAAAAATTCTTCAGCTCTAGGGTCGATCTGTGTATCAGAAGTTACATCTTGGTCAACCACTGTGAAATTACATGTACTATCAGGTTAAAAATAATCTTGTTGACCACACAGAGCGTAACTTTTTTTTTAAAACTAAAATGTTGTTGTTCTGGATTAAACTACAGGATTATTTGTTAAAGTCAGTACTTATAGACACTGGCAGTTAGGGAGTGGATTTAAGACTGATTTATTTAACATCTTATGGAGAAGACATAATTTTTTGTAAAGGTTACAAGTACTATTTCCCAAATATTAGCTTATGCAGCTGGGAAGAGTGGTTGAAGAATGCTTTTAGGTTCATGTGTAAGTTTTCAGGGGAAAATTGGAATAGTCTTCTCCTCTTCGCTTTTCATTTTACCTTTTCAGAAAGCACATGGCTTATTGGGTGGATGGCAAAAATGGTTTTAACTGGTGTACTGTGCAATGAAGTTGATTCTAGATTTTGTAAGGACAAATAAACTGATGGAGAGGAGAAAGTCAGTGTCTGTATTGTAAAGATTTCTAAGCATAATTGAAATATATGTTGCAACAGTCAAGCCCAGTAAAGGTAAAATAGGAAAGAGAAACATGAAAATTGCATGTTAAGAAAAGATGTACATAAGTGGGAATGCAACACTTTACTGTTATTGTAGCATTTGCATTTTTAACACATTCAGACCTTGCTGTGAATTAACTGCTCTATCAGGATTTAGATTTTTGAAGGTTTCTCTTTTAAAGTATAAATAACAAATTATAGTTCTCCAGTGCTCATATAAAAATTCACTGACTCTTGGTGCTAGACTAGTGCCTTTTATCCGGAATCATCTTTGGAGAGAAACACTGCATATGAGACATTTGCATACTCCAAGACTATCTGTGGGGTTTTGTGGGGGAAGTATGTGTTCGTTTTATGTTACTTTTAAGAATACCCATGCAGGATACTACTTTGATGCAATTCAGAGAACATGTTGTGATGAGGTAGTCTGATTGTGGTGGTGTAATGACTTTTAATGCTGTTTGCCCCTGTTCATCATTGACTTTCTATCTGTGACTGCTGGACATGGCACATAGACTCACAGAATGGTTTGGGTTGGAAGGGACGTTCAGAGACCATGTAGTTCCATCTCCCTTGCTATGGGCTGGGACAACTTCCACTCTATGAGGTTGCTGAAAGCCCTGTGATCAACCTGATCTTGATCACATATAATGATGGGGCATCCACAGCTTTTCTGGGAAACCTGTTCCAGTATCTCATCACCTTCATAATACAAAAAAAATTACTAGGTCAAAAGTGCCCCTCCATCATTTTTATAAGCCCCGTTTATGTATTAAAAGGATGAAATTTTGTCTCCCTGGAGTCTTCTCCAGGCTGAATAACCCCATCTCTCAGCCTTTCCTCATAGGAGAGGTCCTCAAGCCCTTTGACCATTTTCATATACCTCTTCAGACTCTTTTTAACAGGTCCTTGTCTGATTTGTACTGGATACTCTAGAGCTAGATGCAGTACTCCAGGTGGGGTCTCCACCATATAAATCTGCCTGGCTTGTTGGTGAAGACCCTCTTGTCCCGCTTGGTTAGATGAATCTCGTGAGCTTCCAGTAGACCCAGCTTATCAAAGGTAGATCTGTGACCATAGAAGCCAGAACATAAATATTCACATTCCAGTACACGAACCATATTTGGCATATGTGATTGACCTGGCATCACACTAAGTAATATGAAACGATTAATTTATTTATTTATTTTGTGAAAAGAATGACTTTGTTGTTGTTGGGAAAAACTCAGGCACTGCAGAAGCAGCACAACAGTTCCTTTGTAGTTGTGACAGAGCATATGAAATGATTGGATAGATTGTGAGGTAGGTCCTGTTGTGTCCTATTGTGTGTTGAGCTACTCCTGGTGTAGGTCCATTACCTTAGGTGTTTGTAGAAACATACCTTTCTTTTTGAATTGCTGAGATTTGTCACGTGATACTGCTTGAATGGGGAAATGTTGCATTTATTAGGACATCATCTTTTTCTGCTTCATTGTGAATAGATTTTGTAGCTTTTTGTCTCACAGATTATCTGCTTGTCCATATATTGATTTTTGTCCTCTAAGTAAAAGAAAAATGTTAACCACGAGTGGCTAAAAACAGGCACTTAGATGAAATTGTATTTTTCCACTGTACATCCACAGAATCATGACCTTTTCCTGGATCCTTCTTGCTTGTTCAGGACATGGCTATTGAACTAGGACAGTATTGGTTGCTTTCACAAATACTAACACTCCAGTGTGTGATTAATGAAGAATTTTTAGATATTTCTTGCTGTACTGCAAATGTGTTCGTAGCATTTCCTCTTTCTTACAGTAAGGATAGGAACTTCTAAAAGATCTTTAGGTTTTTTTTTATTTTTTCCTTGTCTGTAGCATTTTTGACAGCTTAGTCTCTAACAACCAAAGTGTAACTGATAGTTGAAAACGGTCAAGCAAATTTCAGGTAAAGAATAGAGAATAATTAGAATCAGATTAGAATGAACCAACCTCATGTCTCTTTGAGAGATATTTCACAAAGTAGAGCAGGTAAGGATTTCACCAAGAGAAGGAACACCCTATTCCTAAGATTTACTGCTTTTTCTGTTTTTTTTCCTTTTTCTAGCAGGGAAGTATTTCCATAAAATGTCTGCTAGAAAGGTAGCGTGCCCATGCTTGCTGTCCTTTGGAAAGATTCTGAGTCATCAGGATGGGAACCAGATGGATGGGAGAACCGGAAGCATAATGAGCAGAAGATAATTTTAAAAGTGCAGATGTGCAGGGAGAGAGAACAGAGATCTTAAGGACTGAAGAATAAAGGAGGGTATAATTCAAAATGTGTTATGGAGAGAGAATACATAGTTTGGATTTAAAAAAAAAAAATAGGGGGGAAAAAGTTACTATTCCCTAAGGCCAAATGACCTCATTTTAGACTTGCTTTCTTTTTTTTCTCAAGAGGACGTATGCCCAGACCTCTGTAGGAATTCTGGCTGCCAGCTGGCACAGCACCTTTCAAAGAGACCTGATTTTATCTTTTCAGAATCTGGCAGTGTTGGCCACCTCCAGCTGTAATAGGCTGCTGCTTCTAATATCTGTTGAACTCCATTTTAACATACAATTTAAGTTTCTTTGCCAACCTATTAGTAAGGGCCAGGTTATTGAAAGCTGTCAATAGGAGCAGGAAAAAAAAATGGTTTAATGTTGTGAGGTCTGCGGGTTCATGCTTTTATTTTTCATGAGTTGACATCTTTTGGCAAGTTATGAGATGTTAACTCATAATGAAATATTATCTTCCCATATATTTACGTCTTTATTGAGGAAGATGGAATAAATCCTTTGTAGCAATAGTAGAAATCTGCCATGTTAAATTCAGTGTTAAAGTTGGAGGCAAAGTTACTCAGAGTACTGGCTTTAATTTCTCAGGGATAGAAATCGGAAAGCATTGAACACATCATCGTAGTATATAATGACTTGACCAGCTAAATAGAATTTATTGTGGGTAGCAAGGGAACAGATTCGGTTCTCTGGCTCCACCTCAGGGAGGTTTGCAGGGGAGGGCACTCAGTAGCAGGCAGAGCTCTGCTCTTGTGGAATTCAGGTGATGACAGGCAGCCCATTTGTGTTAATTTAGTACAAGGAAGAAAGCCATCTCGGATTTGGAAGAGATAGCATGGCTACGGCCATGTGGCAGACACTGGTTCAGCTTGGGTCTCCTTCAGTTTCTGCGAACTGTAGCACCAGGCTTGCAGTGATTTCAATCTGTCTTGACCCTTGACAGAGTCTATCAGTTCTTGTAATCACTAGTAACCTATGTTTGATATTCATACAAGTCTGAGGGGCAAAAAATTGCTTTATCTTGATTATAATTCTAGAATCCTCTGTAAAATTCATTGAAAGAAAAAAATGCATGTATTTATGAGCAGTAACAGTGAAATACTGCACCCAAAGTTTAATTGAGGTGGATTCCCTAGTAATATAGCTGTAATGTTGAAGCTTGTCATTTATATGAAACTTTTTAGTGTTTCTTTTAATTCCTAGTAATATATTTTCTTGGTTTGTTGTTTGTTTGGGTTTTTTTCAGCTCTTCGTTGTAGTCTCCAGTTTCTTGGAAATATTGCAGCAGGAAATGGAGATTCCCAGAATAGCATTTGGAAGTGTGCTTTCCCAGATCTCTTCTTGTAAGCATGGATGCAGGTTTTTTTCTAGTGTAATTTCTGTGGTCATATTGAAATGCTTTTTTCCATTATAGTTGTGCCTCTACTTGGACCATGAAGCTTTGTAAAACAACTTTGGTGAGAATGGGATGATTGAGACAATATCCTGTAGGTGTTTTTTTGTTGTTGCTGTTAGTCAACCACAGAGGTCAGAACTTTAAAAAACCTGCTTGTTCTAAACCAATAGTAAATTGATTTCATTTAACTGAAACTGGAAGAAAATTCTATCTCAAATTATGAGATTGAAACATAAGTTTATTTCAGAGGTGTTTTGAAATAGTTAACATAATTTCCAAGAACATAGCTTTTTTAAATTCACTTTAACGCTCTGTTGTCCTGTCAGTATTTGTGGGTCAGGTGGAATCTACAAGTCACTTGATCTTTGTGTCTTCCAATCCTTTTGCACCCCTTCTAACCTGAAAAGAGTATCATCCTGCAGGTTTGACAATGTATGTGTAACGAAATGTTACATAAATGATTTTGTGCAGACACACGACCAGTCTTGATGATGTGTTTGGCCACGATTTTTGTAGTGAGCTAACAACAAAGGCACATTCATTCAGTTTGAAAATAATTCCAAGTGTGGGTTTTTTTTCTGAGAAAGACCGTATGATAATACAAGAAGATGACTATTTTACAGTTTCACCCTATTTCTAGATCTTGAGCTAGCTGCAATTTTTCAAGTTTGTAAATTGACTGTTAAGTTTGACCATCAGCTAGAGTTGGATATTTTCTTTGCAGATCACTTCTATCCCTCTTGGGCAATGACAAACTCATAATTGTCTCAAAGACAGCAAAGAACAACAGTTCAACAAGCAGAATGCTACTAGTCTGTTTTTCCAGGGTCAATTTTAACTTACTGTCCTTCACCTTTATTTTCTTTTGAAGGAAATGCCTAACATACAGTGATGAGAAAGTTGTTTCCTATTGTTGTATGGTGCTATTTACCTGCCTTAATTCAGAGAAAGCAAGAGAACTAGTGGATCCTGTGAACTTGACTGTGGCTCTTCATGTCCTGAAAGTCTACAGAGAGCAGTTGGAGTCTGAGTGGTCGTATGTATCTTCAGATTATTTTTCCCCTTCTC
>VXBZ01008079.1:1453261-1494273 GCA_013399135.1 Heliornis fulica | reverse complement strand
CTTGTGTCATCAGTTTTTCCAAGTGTATGCACGGGGCAGTATAGATACTATGGAGAGAAAAAACAGGTTGTATTTTCGATTCCTGAAGAGCAAGGAGCAAAAATCCTCCATTTTAAAATAAGAGACATAATATGCCTTCTGGCTTACAGAAAAATGATATTAAGAGTGTGGTCAGCTGTTTGGCATTGGAAGTAAGATTTTCTGAACATCCACTCTTTTTCAAACCACAGCTCAATGGTGACTGTAAAGTTTAGGATGTGGGGCTCCCCCTCCCCATTTTTTTGCCCTTGGTTATTTTGTCCTGGCTTATGGAAAGAAGTGTGGACAGAAACTGGTGCTCCTGTGGGAAGGAGTCTCACATATTTAAAGGCAAAGATGGAACTCCTCAGTAGAGAGCTTGTTGCTTAATTGGTATGCATGTGGTATACAAACCAGAAAATGTTACCTTTTTTTTTCTTTTTTTTTTTTCCTCCTTTTTCATTTTGTGCTGGCAAGTCTGGCAGTTGAGGGTGTCCCACACCCCCTTCTTCTGCTGTCCAGAAAGTATTTCTTATTTTTAATTCCAGGAAAGTTGGAGTTATGTTGCAGGTTCCAAGTTCAACTGTGGTTTTAAATAGTATAGACAATTGGAAAATTTTCCTTAATTGTAGAGATGTGAGTAGCTTCTCCTTTCTGTTTGCAGTAGCGGTGTTTTGGCACAGCTTTCCTCAATCTTTCAAAGCCCAGTCTCACACATTTATTTATCTTGTCGCCTCTTTCTTCACATATATTTTGTAGAGAAGGGGAGCAGGAAGTGATTGTATTGCCAGTCATCTTCCATTTTCCTCTTGATAGTCCTTTAGAAAAAAAATTTCCAAATTCAGACATAAGTAAAAATAAACCTCTTTCTAGTGCCTTTCAGATGTAGCTATCAGGTGGATTGGGAGTGTCTTCTGAGTCAGAAATATTGCCGATAATCTGAACTGTTGTCTGGACCTGAGAGTTGACTTGGGGCATGGTATTGTGGTCTGTAAGGAGGATGCATTTACTTGGATAATGCCTTCTGAAGATGGAAAGGTTTTCACTGTTGTACTTGATTCAGCTCGAGACAGGAGTATTGGGATGGTTGATCCTTGGGGTTGAGCCTTAAATAGGGAAATGTGTTTCCTTATTCTTTTTTGAGCAAGATGGGCTGGTGTTTGGAATGAATTATATAGTTTCTAGAGGTCTTTGACAGCACATGTTTCATTTGTCATTAAATAGCTTTATACTTACAATTGTTTCTTAAATACTTTTGATAAGGTGCTTATATTGTTGTGTAGGGACAAAATGGCTACTGCTTCTAAAATATGTTCTGTTCAGAGACAATTCCTAGTGAAACATCCTGCGTTTTTTAACATCTAAAAAGGCTGTTGATATGGCTTTGAAAGGCTAGCTGTTTTCTTCAAAACCTGGATAATTTGTTACATTTGTTTGCTAAACTGCAATAAAAATAGCTATTTTGTTTTTACTACATGTTTTGGATAGAGTGGCATTATAGTGGAATGATGAAAAATGCTTTTGGTTTTGAGATCGGAAGAAAAGTAGGGAATCACCATGTCTTTTCCTTCTTAAACATTTGTGAGGGTTTTCTTCCTCATTTTCTGAGACCAAGCACACTATTCTCTAAACTTGTTAATGGGATCAAATCAACTTAATACGGAGCATGACATTTGATGATAAAGTTGATTGCTTACACCCGGCTTTGATTTGAGCAAGCTTAGTGGTCATTTGGACTATACTGAGTGCAAATGTAGCTTATATCATTTCATCTTGGCTGCTTCTCAAGTTCAATTTGGTACAATGCAGCCCTTGTGCTATTGCGAAGTCTTTGAACTGAACATTTATCTACTGTGTAAGCACTTGAATTATTTATTTTTTTTTTTTAGGATTATAGCCAAACAATTTTTTAAAAGTCAAGAAAATTGGCATATTTAACACTGTTGATTTGTTACTGTGCTACGCTTGCATAACAACTTTAATTTTCACCATTTCCTTCACTAAATTACAGTGGTCCTCAACTTATCCCAGTGGTTGTGCCGTTGGCCCCCAAGGAGAGTTTAAATCTCTAACCAGAGCCTTTTGTGTGTATCTGAAATGCCATATTTAGTCAGTAACCCAAAACTGAATGTCTTTTTATTTCAGACTTGTGGATGGTCTTACTTTCTCTTCTTCTCTCCTGCCTCAAATGAAAAACAGGAGAGCTGAAGCCTAAAGTTATTAAATTTAACTTGCTGCATCCTTGCTTAACTACCACCAAAATTTCTGGCCATGGCAGCAAGAGTTGAAAGTGCTTTATTCCACTACTAATTCTTCTGTTATCTCTTGGTGATGCTCTTCTGAAATATGCTAGCGCTCTACTCTTTATGGTACAGCAATGCAGGAAGTGGATAAAGCAAAAGCGAAAGTTAGGTACAGAAGCAGAAATTTCTGAGGTGTTGCATCATTTCGTGGAATTAAAACGGTAAGAAGCACATGGAGCAGCCTATGCTCCTTTCTAAGCAGAAGCTTTATTCTGAAGTACTGCAAGCACTTCAAGCAGTGGAGGTTTAGTCCACAGAACCTGAAAGGTGTGTGAATAAATACAAGAGTGCAGACCCAAGTAATGACTAAAATTCAGGTCTTCCACTGTGCAATAGTAGTCACTGATGTGCAGCTAGTAGCATTAGATCTTTTTGTCGTAGTTAATTGATCACTTTTTAACTACAGAGCCAATAGCCAAGATGATCGCCTTGGAGTAATTCTAATAATGAAAATTAAGATCTAGATTAATAGTCCCAACTGCAAAATTGAGAAATCAGGCTTCAGAATGTCTCCTTCAATGCTCATTTACCATAATTTCTTGTCAGCTGAAATTTGTATGTTGATATTTGTATGAGGCCAAGTACTTTGTTCTGTACAGCTCCAATGATTATGTTTTTCCTTTGCAGCTCCAGATCCAAGCCTTTGCTTCCACTCAAATCCTTAAAAACCAGAATGTTACCAGAATTCAGCCCGTTTAGCTGCGGACAGCTTGTACACTGTGAACTTCTGGTTCAGGAGCTGTATAGTGTTCCCCTTCCCTGCCCTGCTGATAGCGTGGTTCGGTTGGGAGGGCTGAGCATGCACTGCTCAGTCAGAGTATGTTTGTGCTCTTGACTCCGGGGGAAGTTTGTAGGTTCAAATCTGTGTTGAGAGAATCAATGCTATGCTGCTCAGAATACCAATTTTAAGTTGAAGATTCCTTATGCCTGCACTTTTATTTTCCCTTGCAAAAAATAGCTTTTCTTCTCCCTTCTCCTCTTAAAAATGTCTAGTTTACAGTAACTGAACCAGATGGTTGCTATGTCCACAGCTACCATTAGAAATATAATAGCTATTAATCTTTCAGATCTCTTGTTCTCCTATTTCCCCAATTGTCATTGAGTATTCGTCCAAAAAATAGTTTGCTGCAGCTGGAAGGCTTCTTTGTGATCTTTCTGTTAGCTGTGTACTGGATTATGGATACAGAAAATGAAAGGCTGTCAGTAAAGTGAAGAGTAGGAAGGAGGTTGGGGGAATATTGAAAGCACTTGGGTTTTATATTATTTTAGCTATTCTTTTCCAGTAGCTTCCTCAGCTCAGACAGTGCCTTGAGATTTGACCTTTAATTATTTTATCTTTAGTAGATAGACACTCGGCTTTTAAAATGCATAGTTCAGTATGTGTGTACCTATGCAGCATATGTAACACTATCAGTGCTCCCAGGAATGTAATTTAAAGAGAAAATATTTTTACATAATTTGGTTTTTTTCCTCATAATGCTGAGAGTACACATCAGGGCCAAAATTAAATGTCTAGCATCTGCCATTCACTCCCATGAACGGTGCTTGGGGAAGTGATCAGTGTAGGTACTTGGGGTAGCACAAGAGTAGAGTGGCCAGACCTACGTACCAACCTCAGAATAAGAAGCTTGATTTGGTTATCAGTTCAGATCCCTGTTACCACCAGTGGGTATGTTGTGGAAGTTGAGAGCAGTATTTTGCTGCCTTGCATCTAACAAGTTAGTGCTTTTTTTAAGAGGGAAATTATTTGGGCACTTTGTTTTGTGGGGTTAATAGCAGCGCGGTAATGAATGGCATGATAGTTTTCAAGCTTGAACTCTAGCTTTTTGCTGAGGTGCAGAAACAATTGGAAAAGTGCTTTGTTATTTGAATAGTGGTGTGTCTTTTTGTATAACTGGCAAAAAACTTCTGGTCAACTTTCTTTCAGGCACTTGAGTAAAAGTGTGCTAAATTGATGGGAAATGACTATTGCTGTATTAGGAAAACTACAGCAGAACATTTGCGATTATTTTATGACAACTTGTATCTGTTAGAAAATAGGACCAGAAACATGTTGCATGGTTGTTTATAAGTTAAAAATAACCAGCACCATTTGGAGTAGGTGCTGGTTTTATAGCACCAGTAACACTTTTTCTTTTCTTCTCCTTAGGTTCTTGATTGTTACAGACCATCTGCTGAAATGTCCAGTGTTGGTAAAAGCCCTCTATGCCAAACTGAGCAATCAAGAAAGGTAACCCCAAAAACCAATGTGGCTTTTAGTATTTAGCATTCCATATAGAGTATCCTGTTCACATGATTGAAAAACTGTGTGGTTTCATAGTTGGCACAAAATCTCTAAATACATGTTTCTATGTCAGTAATGGTTTTAAATTGGTTGGTTAACATTACAGCTTAGCCACAACTGGCAGTGATTTATGTAGGGTTGCAGAATCCAGGTTGGCGCCATTACTTGGTAAAGAAATACTTAAAAAAAAAAAAAAAGGCAAGATTTCATGCCTGTGTCTTGATTTCATAAGAGCACCACACCCTGTAGTGTTTTACAGCTGGATTTGAAATGTCCTTAGCTGTTCTTACTCCTGTTGTAATTTCAAGAAATTAAAAGGAAGCCTCTACTAAAGTTGGAAGTGTGTCTAGTGCTGGTTAGAAGAACCTAAAAAATGTACATGTGCAGCTGCTCATGATTACTTAATCTTGTAGTATTTCTGCTACTGAAGATATAAAGTGCTTCACAAACTTTCACCTTGAAAGAAGGCTAGTTTTCTTTCAAGTGTTTGAGAAAATATAAACAACTTGATCATATGATCAGAAATGCTCATTTATAGCTGCTTTAACAATGAACTGTGGAAGATAAAAAATTATTTTTGTTAGCATAATCAACTCATGGAAACATGTACTATAATTCTGCAGCTCCTCCAACTACTTGAAGATCTTGTGATCTTGTTTATGTATTCAGTGAGGCTACTTCATTCCCTATTTGCCCAGTTTTGGTTACTGCTTTGTCTTTCACCTGCAAAACTGGGGTTTTTTGCAAAACTAAAAAAAAAAAATAGTTTTTCAGGTGAAAGACGAAGCATTAACCAAAATTGTCCATTAATGGCTTTTTTTCACTGTATTTTTTTGGTCTGGTTTGGTTTTTTGCCATGACTAAAGCCACTGTGTTAGTACAAATGGGTGTACAGATGCTAGTGGGAGATTATAAAGGAACAAAAAGGTTGGCAGGCAAAGAGAGAGGTTGAGTACCATAGATAAAATACAATTAGTGTATAGGTATGGGATGGAAAACAAGGGGTGGGAATGATAAGGAGGCTCATACTCTCTTTCTCATTCAGGATGATCAAATGGAAATGAATGAGCCCTGTGCTTACTGTGCCTGGAGGTAGGGGCTCCTTAACCAGTTGGCAGGAAGGGCTGCTTGAAGTGATTGAGCTAGGTTTAATTCTTTTTTAGGATGTCATGAATGGCAGTTTGTATGTTTTCATAATCCCTTTGAGGACAGCAAGGACCAGGTTAGGATGTTTGGTTGTACTGAAAGCAATAGATGTGATCACTTTCTAGGAAGTCTCAGCTGGATTTCTTGCACACAGCATGCTATAGACCAGGAATAGCTACCTCAACTGAAAGGCTTTTGGTGTAAGCTTCATATGGATCATATGTGGGGTGGCTAGTCACAGTGTATTCATTAAATTTTATTATCAAACCCAAGAGTTCTGCAAATCAAGTACATTCATGTTTTTCAAAAACATGATCACAATACAGTTTATTACGAATTTGATACTGTTTAATTTAGTGTCAGCCATAAGGAAGAGGTATAGAAATAGTCCTTTTTACATGTGAGCTATCAAAGAAAACCCTGCTGTAGCATCTTCCTGTATAAAGTTAACATATTTAAGAATGCATTCTTTTGAGAATATAATAAGAAGACAAAACCAATTGAGATTAAAAAAATCTTGACTGTCATTAACTGGGGAAAAAAGTAACCGTATAAACCAAAGCATAGGGAATTCATTGTTTCAAAACGAGACAAGAAGCCTTCACCGCAAGAGTTGCCGCATTGGGTGTCCAGTAAGGCTGACCAAGTCCTATAAATTAAGAAAGGACAGATGTGGTATTGATGTGTCTGGGGAGAGCAGCTTGAGCTCATGAATATATGGTAACTCTCAGTTACAGCGTTCTCTATCATGCACATTAAATACACTTACTTTAAATGTATTTACTGAAACAGAATTAAATATGCTGAGAAAGTTTGCAAATACATACGTTAGTGGTGACTCTTAAAGTTGGCAGTTCCCTTAGATAACCAAAGTATATGCCGTGGCATAACCGCAGTTATTTGCGCTATTCGCAGCATTCGCACTATTCAAAGTATTTCCTGCAATTGACATCTAGCGCGTTTGTGATACTGCGGCCATGGGCCATGCCATGAAGTAGTTCTTCTTCTAGAAGTGGGTCTGGAATCCGAATTTTCAATTAGAAGACAAAATCCTGATTTTTGGATAACTTTCATTTCCAAACAAATTGAAACACTTTGATGTTGCACGTCTGAGTTTGCAAATGGCCTGAAATAAATACTGTGATAATGTGGTCAACTCTTCTACTGGCATTCTGGCTTTGAAAAGTGTTTGATGATGTGACAGTGCCTCACACTTCTCTGCAAGTGATTGTGGCCGAAACATGTGGCTACAGTATCGAGCCAAAAGATTGTAGATTCTCGAATTCTTTGCCAGATTTGAGATTTTACAGCATATGTGTGCATATTTTTTGGCAGAAATATTTAGAAAAAGCCTGCTTCAATCCAAGCTGGCCTTGAGCGCGCACAGGGTAAATGAATCCTTGGTAGTCTTAACTGCATTGTAAAATCTTCAAAATGAGTGCATCAGTGTTGTCCCTTTTAAGAAGAGTTCTGGATTTATTGAGCAGCAACAGAAATGCAGCTGGGTAGCTTCATATGTTTTTAGAAAGACACTCAGCTACTTGCATCTCTAATTTTGATTTCTGTATTATTTCATGTGAAATCTCCTCTGTGAATGATGTAGCTGTTGATCGAATTACCAATAGGGAAGTGGACACTCAGGTAGCATAAGCAGCACTACCACTTCTTGCTTCTGTTTGGCTACAGGGCTGCTAATGCCAGTGTTATGTTGGGATTTTGTTTTTGGTAATGCTCACAGCTGCAGAGTTGCTGTGAAGGTGGCATTGAATCATAGACATAATCTAAAAAATTAGAAGATTTTGAGGAAGATTTGTCTTGTAGAAACATTGCTGTCAGTGAAGTTTTTCAGGAAAGAGAATTCCCAGTCACAGAGGAAAAATGTCACAAGACTCTGGCGCTTGCTATGAGGTTATAAACCAAACACACAATACAAAAACTGTTTGGTGACAATAAAACCACTAAAATACTAATTTTAGATAGGCTTATTAGAACTTAAATTTAATTTGCAATAATGAGCTTCTAGGTTTAAATTGCACTTTAATGCTGTGTTGTATATGCAGACCCTAGGAGTCAACAATGTATTTTACTGATGACTGCAAATATTTTATGGTAGTTGCTCTAAGTTTTTTGTCAGTTTGGTCAGGTTCAGGAAGAACTTGTTTAAATTTGGCTAAGGGGAAAAAAATGCAAGAAGCTGAAAAAAAAGGTTTTCTGAGGGATGTGTAAAGAACAATCACTTCCAAATAGAAATATAATTATAAATATGATACCTAGAATTATATTTTAGATGTTAAACTGTGTGTTACAAGACTCAGGATGAGACACACCACAGGCGATGCTGACAGTTGTCATATCCATTGTACGTAGCTTTAGGCAAACAAGTAGGACCAAACTTTGCCATCTGACTGGCTAAACAGTTGTGAGACAATTTCAAAGAAGTGAGGAAATTGCATTGTATCAGAGCACTAACTTGGAAAGTTTTGGGTGTGTCTTGGAGGAGAACTGAGAGAAGCAGTAGAAGAAAGGATTGTAAGGGAATTTGTGCTAGAACAAATAGCATTGCTCTCTGAAAATTGTTGGCTGAGTGGCATGGCTTGCTTGAAATTCAGGGGAAGGATTGGCACATCCTGAATGTCCATGCCTGGAAGAAAACTCAGGAAAATGTTTTTGACATGAATGCCTAAAGAGAACAGAAGACTTTAAAAGAGATTACATACAGGTGGTGTTTTAATGTCCCCTCTATTTCTCCAAAAGAATTATGGTTGTCTAAAGGGCAGCCAGTTATAATGCAAAAAAATTCCCCTGTTGGAAATGATTTCATTTCTCTAATATTGTTAATGCAAGTACATGGTGACCCTCCCAATTCTTTACAGAAGGATTCCTTGTTGCTTTTAAATGTCTGTTACTTAGACTATCTCTGCAACAGTATCTGACTGGAATCACGTTAAGCAGGAGATATTATTTTATTGGAATAATTCCGGTAATCATGAAACCTGCAACCAGACAGTTTTCTTAGCTAAACATACACTTAACAGGCTCTACACTTGGTAAAAACTGGCATGTGAAATCTAGCCCTGTCTAGGGCATGAATGATATGTCTGTGAGCTTAACTTGATCTGAAAGCCTTCGTTCAGGTAGGGATGTTGGGTAACTGAACGCTAGTAGTTCATAGATGGGCAAGCATGTGGTACCCAGCCGTAACCTGCAGAACCAACAGGACGACTGACTGGTCTGAGCGGGTGCTCTGTCAAATGCGTAAGTGAAGCCTGTGAGAGAGGTTACCAGTGTTTGACAGCCTTCTGTCTGGAGACCACCCTGTCCCAAGCGTATCGAGCGTGTTTCTATGCTACCCTGCTGAAAAACCTTTTTGTCCTCATTCAGATAATCGTTTAATGCAGCTGTGTTAATGACATTGAGAGATGAGTTTAGCAGCAGCTGAGTAGCTGTTACGTGATTAATAGGGATGGGTTCTTGGAAGTTAATAACACAGTGACCATGATTTTTCCACAGAAGACATTTCTTTTCCCTGTGTGACAACCAGCTTGGTAAATTAAAAAAGAAAAAAAAAAGGCATTTTAACTGTTCCACATGTTTTAAATGTCAGTCCTTCAATCTGAATTGCAAATATTTTAGTAAAGAACACCCTGAGCCTGCTCTTAAATTCATTCAATAAATAGCGCTCTTTCAGGTTGGGAGAGTTACGGTGGGACTGCACTAACCCACGTGCTCCCTTGCGCTGGAGTTGAACAGGGAAGCTATAGGAGGGCTTCTGCCACGTTGCCAGAAGCCAAGTCCTGCTTCTCCAAAATACTCAAGAGTTTGCCCTAACAACATCATGGGATATTGGAAATAAAGCTACGTTAAAGCTATTAAAGTAAATGACCCAAGTCCATTTTATAGAGTAGTTTCATTATGTATCCACTTAAGCACTGGTTTGATATACTGGATAACTCTTGCTGGGTATATGAGTAATTAACTTGGATTTACTCTAGTCCAGCTAGTGGCAATTATAAAACAGCTGTAAAGAACTGAGGGTATATATCGAATTTTATTTCCTGTTTCTACTCCAAATTGGTTTGGGGTTGGGGAGAAGAGTTAGTGAAGGACTGTGTGTGAGGCAAGGGCCATGAAAATCTGGTGTTTTCAAACAGAAGCTGTCAAATACTCTGTGTGCATTTTGCTGAACTTAACAACAGCTTTTAAGAGCTGTTTTGGTGGAAAATTTAGACGTATGGAATATGCACTCAGTAATGTTATGTTAGGACATAAGAAATAAGAAATTCAGATAGAGAAAAATATTGACTTGACTGTCTGGCCAGATTGTATTAATTTATGAATTTATTTAGTGGTGTGCAGAGAGAAACCAGTGAGCAGGAACTGATTGCCAGTACTATAAAGACTTCTTAATTTTTAGAAATCATCTCTGTCATAGCATGCTAATTGTTTGTATAATTTCTAACAATTTTATCTCCATATTCTACTGATAATGGCTTAATGAATTTGGTTGACAAGTTCTTTTCTGATTTTAGAGTTACTTTGTTAGAGCTGATAATGGTGGAAGTAAGTGAGAAGAACCCAGTTACCAGTGAAGAAATCAACGTGTTCGTGAAACACGCTGACTTCATTGCAGGCTGTTTCCAAGAGAAATGTGAAGCTGTGCTCAAGTTAACTTCTGTGGCAGATGCAGAAGATGAGGTATGATGGATAAAAACCCTTCCAGTACTGGACTCCAAAGTGGTGAATCTTCATCACAACTGTTACCCCAGTGGCACTTGTATACATTGTGTACTTTATATTGGGAAAACAGAGTTCACAGGATTATCTATAAGGGGAATCTATAAGTCAGCAGCCAACTTTTCCTTTTCATTTGAGAATGACAAGGAATACAGTATTTAGAGGTAGAAATAAATCCATGACATTGTGAAAGATCTCAAAACTTTTAAAAGATTTAAATAGGACATCCAAATGTGATGTTCTTAGTGAAGACCATATCCACATTTTTTTTTGTTTGTGAATTACGTTTTATTCAAATATGAATCAAAGCGTAAAATATTTATTTTATTTATAGTTGGGAAGCAGCATCTTCCCTTCACCCTGCCCTTAAAACTGCGTTAAATATAAAGAAAAATGTGCCTTTTTTATTTTTTTTTAATTTTTTAAATTTTTTTAATTTTTTTAAAATCTTGGGTGGATTTATTTTTGAACTTAAATAACTGATGATAACTCAATAATTAATACATTATTAAGGTCCCAAATACTAATTTTTTGAAAATGCATTTGGCCACTTCTCAGTCAGGTTGTGTTTGGGACATGGGACAGAAGGGTCTCATCATGGAGAGCTGTGGTGTATGTGTAATTGGCCTAGTGCAGTGGAGTTGTCTGAAACAAATAGTCATCCTCCTAGCAAGTGAGGGCTTTCATTACTGACTCTTCCCCATTTCCCAGAGATTTGGGACACTCTGGTGGACCTCACGTGGCTCTGCCAAGGTGGCACTCCTGGAGCCAGCTACTGTCCACAGTATCAAGTTGTAGAGCTTGCTGGGGTCTTCGTGGCAGACAGCTCCTGTCTCCTGAGCACCCAGACACTTGCCCCAACTCCAGTCCACTTGGAAGAAATCTGTTATTGCTTCAGACTTAATGATCTGGTTCTGTTGAGGATGGCCACAATGAAGTCCCTTTGCAAGCTAAATAGGAAGGCTTTTATAGGTCACACATGGTTTGTGGGTTGTGCTTTGGTAACCTCTGCTGCAGAGTTGAGTCCTCGATGGCCTTATTTTATTTCCTCCTTACGAAGTATCAAAGAGTTGCTGGCTACTTGCCACACCATATAGTGCAGTAGGAAGGTTTAGGCCATCTAAGGGTAGAGGCATTTCCAAATCATTCAGCATTCTATTTTTCCTTTGAACAAGCCCTTTAAAGACCCAGTGGTGCCTCTGAGAGTACAGAAAGCAACTTGCACCATGATTTCCAGGGACTGTATTTGTGCTGTGTTAAGTCATCATATTGTGAGCAGGCAGTGACAGGTCGTATTGGGCTTGGCTCTTGATCCCTCTCATGTTGACAAAGCTGTAATGTTTTCAGCTGATCTAGAGGTGAGTTGTTTTTTGGTTTTGTTTGTCTTTAAGACAACTAGCCAGAAAACTAAAAGCCTGAAAAATCTAATATGATCTAGTGAAGCATAGGATTAATTAATCAGTGATTCTCAGTGATGAATTGTGCTTAGTTTTAGAAGTGCAATTAATGTATTTTCTTCATAAAATATTTCAAAAGATATTTTTTAAAAGTCACATCTAGTTTCTGTCTTGTCCAACAACCACAGTGATGTTGAAGTTGTGTTAGCAACAATGTGTTTGCAGTCGGAAGCATTTTATAGTTAAAATAAGCCTGTAATAGTTTTGTTTGTAGAAACTCTTGAGAACGGCTGTCATAACTAATGTTTATGAGAGTGAAAAAATGACTTTAAAAGCATTTATCTTTAAATGATTTTGTATGATTTACAGTGTTTTGCCTGCTAATTTTTTTGTTGTTTAAAGACACAAGTATTTTAAATGTGTGTTGAGAGGTGTTATGAAAAGATCAAAAATCACTTTGAGATGACAGTTGGCTACATAAAAAAGCCCCAACAGCAATCTCTTCTTAAGTGTCCAAGAAGCACAGCTTTCCACACCCACCCACACCAAACCCCTCCCTCTAACCCACCACCCTCAACTGCTTAGTCTAAGTTATATTAAAAAACCTAATTTACTACTTCTGGAAAAGGTATCAGTAAGATACTGGTTGTGCTTTGGAAAGCTTGGCAGTAATAGGACATACACTGAGACAATTCCATATTTCTGGGGTTTTTTCCTCCCCTCCTTCTCCCTCTATTGCTGTCTCCCACTCCCCTTTTTTTTTTTTTATCCTGTGTGGTTACTTTCCAAGTATTCTGTGGTTTCAGTTCTTGGAAAAAAACACTTGTTTGCCCCTAGTAGAAGGAGATCTCTGTCCAACTTGAAGGTGCTGGGACAGCAGTATTGCGAATACTGCTGCATAACTTGGCCTGCTTGACACTGACTTTTTATCCTTTTCTGACATAGACACAATGTATAATTTAAATATCACTCTTTGGTGGGAAATGTGGCTCACTTAATGAGCTCAAAATACAAGTCATAATAGCAAAATGAATATAAAGCAATGACAAGAAGAGTTTGTACAATGTTTGCTATATGCATGTTGTGTATACATTTATTCAAAACACACTTGCCTTCAGAAAAGAGAAATTTCAACCTAAATTCATAAAATTGTTTCTTTTCTTACTTGAAATGATTTAAAAAAATTTGCAAGAATTCCTCTTCAATTATGTAAATATTTTAGTTTTTTGCATAAGGGTTATACTTAACTGAAAAAAAATGTGGTTGAGCGTGTTGTGTCTGTCACTAAAAATGCTTTAGGCAACATATGTGATATTAACCTGAACTTTGCCTGGACTTTTCTGTGGCCCCTGACACCAAGTGCCTTGGTAAGGCTAGTAAGCCTTCTTAGCCTCCCAAAGTGGGAGGCCACATTTCAACACTGCTGTTTGCAGTCCTTGAACTGGCCTGACTCCCAAAATGTTGTCTGGGTGTCCCTTCCAGTGTTTAATTTATTATATGTAGATACTACAGTTTTTAAAAAAAATTTCTTTTCCCCTAAGGAACCTCAGGTCTTGCAGCTTTCATCTCAGACCAATGAAAAGCTAATCATATGCTTCTGCAGTGCTGAAACTGATGTTTAAAATAGCTTTTCCATAAGCCTGCCTTCAGCATCAGTTTGCTTTCACTAACTTTAAAATGTACGTGCAAAATAAAACCCTTCTCCGGATTTTAAGTTCTTATTTCATCTCTTTATAAGAAACGTCTTTTCTGAGTCTCAAAATATGTTTGTTTAGATACTTTTTATTTTTTTCCTGATTTGCTGTTTAGTTTATGTCCACATCAAGGTGGCTGTCAGATTTCAAAATATTCTGGGGTTTGAACAGCATCTTGTTGCTAAGCTTAAAAAGGAAGTATTCTGCTTTATTGCCTTTCTTTTGTATAGGCGTAAGGCAAATAGAAATTAAAAACCAAACAGAAAGCTGTGGGAGGAACCAATCTGAGATGTCTAACCAAGTATCAAGTTTCAAATGTAGATAAGAATTTGGGGGTTCTTTTGTGCTTTTAAAAATAATTAGTTCCGCTTCTCAAATTTAGATGGAACAGTTGATGAACTGAGACTGATGTTGGAATAAGAGAAAGCAGTAAGAGAGATGGTAGTATAAACCGCTGGAAGAAATGTGTAAGTGAAGAAAGTCATTATTAAAAAAAAAAATAAAAGGGCATGGGATTAAAAAAGGGTATGAGGATAAAAAAGGATATGACTGAGAAGGGAAAAGCTACACCTCATAGTATCTCCTGCTACAGAGCTTCCATTACTTCTTTACTGTAAGAGTTGTGGAGCACTGGAACAGGTTGTCCAGGGAGGTGGTGGATGCCCCATCCCTGGAGACGTTCAAAGCCAGGTTGGATGAGGCCCTGAGCAACCTGATCTAGTGGGGGGTGTCCCTGCTTCTTGCAGGGGGGGTTGGACTAGGTGACCTCTGGGAGTCCCTTCCAACTCTAATCATTCTATGATTCTATGATTAGGTTTGTAGCAATTTGGTTCACATAGGTGGCAAAGGTCGTTGCATCTTACTGGTGTGATTTATGGTTGCCTGTTGATACTTGTTTGCTTTATGGTTGTAAAGGACATAACATTTTCTTGTGCAAAGGTAAGTGTATGAGCTGAAGAGGCTTTTGGTTAAGCTACTGTCTTGTAAGAATGCAGAATGGCTTAAAAACTCAAAGTCCATGCTTACTGTCTGTGAAATACAGTTGGGGTATTCCTATTTTATAACAGGACGATGTCTGGTGTATTCAGAGGCTGGTTTTGTGCTTCATTCATTAAGCTAGGGTAAGACCTGCACCTTCCTACCCCTATGTGAGGGGCGAAAAAGAAAACAGAGTTTAGGCCTAGGACTGTGCACCAATTTTTTTAATCTTCAAGGAGCATAAGAAGGGGAGAAGAACGAATATAAACATAGTACTTAACTGGTGAGCAATAGTGTTGGTGATTTCAGTTCTGTTTTGTTCTGTTGTGTTGATTATATGGATTTAAAAATCTTACACTGCTGGTAAGTAGATATCTCATTGTCCTGGACCAGACAAGGCAGGAGTAGTTACTGTGACCTATGCCTGAGCCTTTTCATGGCTACTTAAGTACTACACCTTGTGTGGAATCATCTTGCAATTACAGTCTGGTTCTTGAGCAGTATGTGGTGTTACAAGCTATGCCATATGCTCTGAGGGTAGTTTCTGCGAGTGTTGGATTGTCATTATAAGCACTCATCAGCAGTCTGTGAGAAAAAAAATAGTTCTCTGGCTGAGCAAATAATATGCAAATAAAATTTTGTGTCTCATACCTAACCAAAATGCTGCATCTATGATCCCAGCCCTATTTACCCAAGAATAATGTAAATTCTCGCAGCCAAAGTTCATTTGACCACAGAACTTTACAGAATTCCTGCGGAATACAAATTGGTGTCTTGCAGGCGGTGTTTGGGTCTTTAAAGTGGGACGCTCCTGCTGAATAAACTCAAAGAAAACATTTATACAGAAATAATTTTCTCAGCTAGTAATTTTCTTCATTTCTGCTTTTGGAAGCTACTGTGTTTTTGTTAAAATTTTATCCCTTATGGCTCTGTTTTGGTTTCTCCATGATTTTTCAGGTCACATACAGCACTGACTGTAGAAAATAAGTTATTGCAATGTAATACACTATTGTTATTGTAGAAAGATGTCCCAATTTTATATAAATTTATTCTTGGCAGGTTAGAAGACCTGCAAAGAATCTGAGGTGCTGAGAATTCCTGTCCTTGGTTTAGATTGTCAGATTTATGTTCTTATGATACACTTCATAAACCATTTTCAGAAATGTACCCTTCCTTTACAGGAAGCACTGGTTACAATTCGTCTTCTTGATGTTCTTTGTGAAATGACGTCAAACAACGGACAGTTAGAACATCTACAGGCTTTGCCTGGTCTGCTCGAAACAGCCATAGGTGAGTGGAAAACCACAAGGTTTATTAAGTGTTGGCTTCCTCCAAGTCATGTTGCTCTGTGAATGAAAACATGTTTTTCACAACTGTTGGTGATTATCATTCTGACCTTTTAATAAAATAAATAAATTGGAGATTGGGTTAATCTACATTTTCAAATATTTGATTTGTTCCTGGAATTTTTCTGCTTCTCTACTTGCTCTGTTGGCTCCTGTTACCCAACAGAGCCTTGATTCAACTGTCAGCAATACACTATTTATACAGGAAGAGTTGGGCAAAGGAAAGCTGCTTCCTATGTTCTTCCACTGGCTGAATGTGTGTGGAGGAATTTCCTCAAGAAACAGAAAAAGGAATTTTCCATGCCTGTTCCCTTTCTGTTTCCCAAATTTCTGAATGCTGAAACTAAGTATAGTTTGAATGTTCTTAACCAAATGTAGTGACTTTTAAAGGTCGGATTGAAAGAAGCTCTCTTGTGCTGAGAAACAAGTGAAGGGCTGTACAGAAAAACAGGTAAGTCAGGATAGTCCAGAGACCCTCTATGTACTCAGGGAGGAAGGAGGAAGAAGTATACAAAGACTGACCGACCAGTGCCTTCCTTAATCTTGGCACTTTGAGACTGATATATCTCACAATTTTCTGAGAGAATTGTAAAAGTTTATGGATATTAAAGAGAAATATGTAATATTTTGTGTTTAAAAGAAAAAAGAGCCCAAACCATCTGTTAACTATGACTGTTTTGAGATGTACACAGTGCGCTTGCCTTAAAAAGAAAACAAGACAAAAACCAAAAGAAACCCCCAAAGAACCAAACCTCTGTTTTTGATGGCAGGTTCATATCTTCATTGCTTACAGTAAGAACTAACTGGATCTACTGTGTGTGTATGTTGAGGAAACTCCAAGTTATGCTTTGGGACATCTGAATGCTTGTATAAGTCTTTCCACTTAAGGCTTTCCAGGAGCTGTGGATCAGTGAAGTTTAGCAGCTTGTAGGCCAGTCCTCCTTTCTGTAACAGTGCACAGACCAACTTTTCTCTGCCACTGCCTCCAGGCTAAAGGAACAGGTGCAGCCTAAAGTGCTGCTGCCATGTGCATCCTACATATTTATTTCTCATAGGTCTTCAGCCAACAGGAATTGATCAACTCACTTGGTTTGTCTTTAAGACTACATTTATCTACAAGATTCCTTTAATTCTGGATTAGCAAAAAAAAAAAGGAAAAAAACCCCTGTATTCATGTATCACCTTTATTTAGTGTTTAGTACTGATGAGCAGAAGAATAAGGCTAGACAGAGCAAAAGTTCTTAGTCTAATAGGTATTTTGATGATATTCTCTTTGTTTATATCATGAGAAATTTCCCATTGGAAATTGCCAAAAGATTGATTCAAAGGTCTGAAAAGTACCTGACTGATCTTTTAACAACTAAGAAGTGTGTTATGCTATTTTCAGTAATTGTTGGATGAAGTTAGAAAATAATACTGCAGTGCTAATAATATATTTAGTGCTGTTGAACAGCCTGGTTGCACAGTGTTTGGGCGGTAAATAGTCTTTTGGATTGAGGGGTATTTTGGAAGAATTGCCCTTTGAGATAATGAGAACAGCAGACTGGGGTGTCTCTTAGTTGAGAGCTTGGGTGACATCCCAGGAGCAGTTGCAGTGCTGAGTTGATATGGAGGAGCAGTTCTGACTGGGTTGGCATCATGCATGGAAGGTGGCTGCTTTTCTTCCTTTTTTTCTTACCAGGTAGGTGCATTGCTCATTGCTTTTTTTTCTCTACACTGTAATAAAATTTGAAGAGTTTTATTGACATTTTTGGGTTTGGTTTTTTTTTTCCTCTTGTTCTATTTTTTATTTGCAATCCTTTCACTCAGGGGTCCCTCTTAAGGGCAGGCAGAAGATTTGAGAATTCTCTGGTATTTTTGTGTGTGAGAAAATACTGAGTCTGTAAGGCAGGGGAGCACACAGAGTGCCAGGAGATGGTTGTGAGACACTGGTGATTTTTAGGAATTTAAGTTGTGTTAAAATGTTAAAAGCTGTTTTGTGATGATGTATTTAGAGGCAATCAAGAGATTGATTTTTAAATTTTTTTTTTCCCTAGTTTAAAATATGAACAGATTATGTGTGGACTCAGACAGGAAGCATCTAGGTCCTATTATAGTTTAATTTTTCTAAATAAACTAACCCCTACCAAAAATATAGCTAACCTCTTTATCAGTACAGAGATACTATTTTTTCTTCTGTATCAGCCATCTAAGACTGAAGTTATAGATGGCCTATGAAGTTTATTCTAATTTAAGTCCAGGAAGTCTAGTGCCCAATCCACTATGGATGTTGTGACATCTAGAGCAGAAGGAGCACAGGGCTTCGTTCCCATCCTGTGCTGCAGTGTGGTTTTGCTACATCATTACTGTTCCAGCCTAAGTTACACGGGGCATCCTGGGGACAGTGGAGTGCCACACCATTTATTGGTATTGCAGGTTGCTTAGAGGAAAAATGCTTCTTAATTTTTAAACGTAGGCTTAGCTGTTAGTGAATTAACTTCTCGGTGGTAGGGCCTTTCAGATGGTCACAGGAGTTCAACTTGTCTTCTGGGTGTGTTCTCCTTGTGGAATGTTGTTTTCCAAGACTTTTAGTTTCCCTTCTCTCTGATTTCTGTCTGGAGCCCTGTACAAAACCCCCTGGTTGCTGTAAACTAGTGTTTATGATACAGAAACACTAGTATTTCTCAGTTCACAATATTCTGGCACTGAAGGATTTGTAAACATGTGTCAAATTACTAGATGCACCTGAAACCTTTCCTAATTCTTCAGAGCTAGGAGCAGAGTGGAGAAGTGGAGGGTTGGGGAGGGGGGGAGAAGTAATTCTGGGATTAGCCCCTGTTGCTATAAAAAGTTTGAATTAAAGGAAGTTATCTAAAAATCTTGGTTTTAGAAATAAACTTACAGTGCAAGAATTATCAACAAATTCTGACTCTTGAAGTAGAAATGGATAGCATCAGCCTTCAGACTTCAAACAGTATAGAAGTGTGTAAAAAGGGATGCAAAATACCTGCTAACCTTGGGATGGTTTGTATGCTTATACTACACAAATTAAGAAATTTAATAGATTTTTCAGGGTTCGTTTAACATACTGCAGAATATCTGAAATTATGTTGGTTAACTTTGAGCCTAACAATTAGTAGTAAAGCTCTGTGCAAAGTGGTGGGTTTTCAGGTGGCAGTTAATGAAAGTGTTTTTGTTTTCTGTAGATACCCTGAGATTAACTCATCTTGCTGGGAAACAGGCTGTAAATGTATTCACTGCCACACATGCTATGACACAGCAGGAAGAAATTTCACATCCAGCTGTGGGCTTTAAATCTCATCTCATTCGTTTGATTGGAAATTTGTGTTACAAAAATAAGGAAAATCAAGACAAGGTAAGTTTATACATTTTTCTGTCAGAACTCTGACATGTACCTTAGGCATACACCTCTGTCCATGACTTTATTGTTGGAAATATATTGTTGATCAACAAATGGATATTAGAATTGGCCTTGCAAAGGAGGTAATTATATATATATAAAGTGTCTTTGAGTTGGTAGAACAGGTGTGTTAACTTCTAAATAACAATATAATGTCTGCCTATTGCTTCAGTCCTGTAGATTGTAGACTGCAAACTCCTTTATTATTTTCACATCTGCACTTTCTTTGAAGAAAGAAAATGTCTGAGACTAAACCTTAACTTCACTTTGAAGAGAAGTGGATGAGAATTGCTGCATGAACTTTAATCCCTGAGTTAGTGTGTAATGCTTCTTCTCTCTCCCACTCTAAATATGTAGGTCTGTTTCCATCACTTTGAACTTCATGGTTAGAATTCTTGTATGGAAGATTGAAGTTTCCGCATTTAGGAAAAAGACTGAACAGCAGCATGTTTTTAACTATGAAACCCTTTTTCTTAGTCTAACTAAAGATGTGGCTTTCCTCCAAGACTTGTTAGACTAACATAATTTCAGCAGGAAAAGCAGTCATGGTATAATGTTGTCTTTTGGTTCATCTGAGCACTTCTGAAAATGCAGTAGATTACGTTTCTCATTTGGCTTGATTGACCATAGTATAGAGACAATACATGGTGTATTAGAGTAGCCTCATCCTCCTGAAAGCTTTCTGTCTCTCTGCTTCATCCTTGTGACTTTCTTGTAGAGAAACCTTCTGTTGATTCACACATCTTTCCTCTTAGATCTCCCTCTTGGTCTAATGTATGCTAATAATATGGTAATATACATGGGAAGTACATTCACAATCTCCCTTTCCTCATTACTATTATGGTATAAAACAAAGGACGTTGATTTTTCTGAAAAATATTATTAATGCTATTAATGACTCTTGGATAGCTCTGTCTCTGACCAGTTATGATGTAACATGTGTTTATGTAAGTGAAATATGTTTTTCTGTACCTTCTGATAATGGAGGTTGAGGGGCTTGCTTTAATTTTGAAAGGGTTATTTACTGCCTATTGTTCATTTTCGCTGGGATTTTCAAAGGCCCCTGGAGCAATTAGGCATGCAGGCTAAGTGTTTTCAATGGAAGTTGGGTATTAACTTGCCTTAAACTGCCTGCACATATTATTGCTTTATGTAGTCTTGAAAATTACTTAGATTCTTATGTGTGATATCATGGAATGTTACGTGAGTTCTGTTGAAACTTTAGAAATGCCAATATGATGATATCCCGTCTGTACCTTCAGTCTATTTCATACATTTAAATTACTTCTAATAAATGCACTTGTCATTTTTAAGGCTGTTTTCATACCTACACACATGCTTGTGAGGACAGGGTGAGCAGCCCATATCATTGTACAGATAGGAAAACTGAAGTTTTGAGACAGGAGCGTATTGTTCAAAGTGGTGGATGTGTCAGACCTAGAACTGAATAAAAATGGGGTTAGCTCCTGGGTTCCCACATCTCTCTTCAGAGTAGTGTCTTGCAGTGTAGGTGTTATTTTATATCCGTTACTGTGTTTATGCGAGTTTACATTCTATATTCAATCAAAAGTAATATAGTGCTGGCTAGCTTGTTATTTATGTAACAAGCCAACTGACCAACCCATCTGAGAGACCTTGGGCTTCCCTGTTGGCTTTTGTGTGACTTACCGTGTGAATTGTAAGCACAAGCTGGGGAAATGGATTTATTTTTCAGTCAGTTTATCTGGTTGTTTGGCATGGAAGGGCTCTGTATCACTTACCAAAGGCTCTTGAATGGAACTGTTAGTACTTGGGCTCTTTAATGAACTGAGGCTATCACACTTACTTTCTCTAATATTTTTCTGTAATTTCCAGTATCAGTAGTGCTCTCTTCCCACGAAAACCGATAATGCAGAGTAAACAGAGTAATAGCATACTATTACTAATGAAAAAATATAGGCCTTATTTTTTATAATCTAACCCTACTGCTTGGTATTGGTCTTCCTGACCTGTTCTGAAAACATAGGTAGTCCCCGAAGACTTAGGGCTTGAATGGTGACTTGGGCTAAGCCCTGTGAGTAGGCAGAGTTGTATCACTGTCTTTAGGAGCTTTTTCAAGAGTTGAATGACAGTGTGCTTATTTTCTGGGAGGTAATTTTTGAGCCAACCTATGCCTTGAGCAGCAGGTGTCTCCTGAAAGACCATGGCAAAATCCTACTGCATGGGGCACTGGTGACAGTGTTAAAGCCAAGAGCTAATGCCTGGAGTGGGAGTATAATTGCTTTGCAAAGGCTGCATCTCCATGTCTGTTTATGGTCTCCACTTGCTATAAGAACTGTAATTGCAAAGAATTAGTGCACTGGTTTGTTGGCAATGGTGAAAAATCTTGTAATGCTTTGGAACAGAGAAATGTCTTGCTAGTGCTTTATTGCTTCTTCGCTTTCTGTTTAAAACCATTCTTTGTTTTTAAAAAAACATTCGTTAGCTTGTACTCTGTTAACATTAGCAATGCATTCTTCATATCTTTTCTTCCTTATAGTTTTATTTGCACTGTTGTGATAAGTTCTTAAGATATAAGGTAGTGGGTAGACATTTAAGCCATAAACTAAGATGCAATTATTAAAATAGGTCTTGGCCAGGCTTGCTGCCCTCTTGCCTGTTTTGCAAGGCTGGATGGGTTGGCATTCGTAAGAAGAGAGTCTGATAAAACATTAATTTTGGACTGCAAAATGGTGGGTACGTGCATGTCCTGAGTTGTGCACACTTTTGCATGGAAAAGAGAGGAAAAAATATAAGTGCTGTACTTAGGACACCGCGTGTTGAGCTGGTTCTGTGTTGAACTTGCCAAGAGCCTGCAACAGATGTGTAGTGCTGTGCTCCCTCTCTCTGTAGGAGGAAAAGCTGTTAACAGTCATTATCATTCATGTGGGGCAGTCCTGTGGCTTTTGTTTTGCTATGTCACCTTCACAAAGATACACTGTATGTCTTTATTAAATATACTGGAAGGGAGGAGGTGGGCTCTCAGACTGAGTGGAGGGTTGGTCTGGTAGTTGATGCATAAAGTTATCAGAAGGAAAAAAAGTTAAGGTTCCTCCATACACCTCTTGCCTTCTTAACACCTCAATTTTAACATCTGGACAAAATTTGTACTGTTCTCTTGATTGGAGGCTTTAGGCACTTCTTTTCCACTCTTGCTTTTAAAACTGTGGAGTCAAGGATTCAGTGCAGTTCTTTTATGATCATTTAGTATGGTAGAACTGTTTTAATAAAAAATAAAACTTAGGAAAGAAACCTAAAGAATAAAGTATTCATTCATTATGTCATGCTGTCCAGAAGGGACCTTGACAAGCTCAAGAGATGGGCCCGTACTAACCACTTGCAGTTCAACAGAGTGAAGCGCAAGGTCCTGCGCGTGGATCTGCACAATCCCAAGCATAAACACAGGCAGGGCAGAGGATGGATTGAGAGCAGCCCTCAGAAGGATGTTGGGGTAGTTGGTGGACAAGAAGCTCAATGTGAGCCACCGATGCACAGTTGCAGCCCAGAAAGCCAACCATGTCCTGGGCTGTATCAAAAAAAAAGTGGTTAGTAGGTTGAGGGAAGTGATTCTCCCCCTCTATTCTGCTATGGTAAGACCCCACCTGGAGCAGCTCTGGGGTCTCTGGTACAAGAAGGACACAGAGCTGTTGGAGCAAGTTCAGAGGGCTGGGACACCTCTCCTGTGAAGACAGGCTGAGGGAATTGGGCTTGTTCAGCCTAGAGAAGAGAAGGCTCTGGTGAGAATGTGGAGCAACCTTCCAGTACCTTAAGGAGAGTAGATTGAGATGAGATATGAGAAAGATATTCTTCCCTGTGAGAGGGGTGAGGCCCTGGCACAGGCTGCCCAGGGATGCTGTGGCTGCCCCCTCCCTGGCAGTGTTCAATGCCAGGTTGGATGGGGCTTTGGGCAACCTGGTCCAGTGGAGGGTGTCCCTCCCCATGGCAGAGGGGTTGGAAATAGGTGGACTTTGAGGTTGCTTCTGACCCAAACCAGTCTGTGATTCTATAGTAAGTATAGAGTATATAATCCTTTGTCATGGAAATAAATACAAAATAGGTCACAGCATTTAATTTTCACCCCTATTTCTCTCTTCATTTACAAGAATATGTACTGGAAGGTGAGATGACTCATCCCTGCTTTATTGTGACAAATAGCGCTGCTCTGTACCTCCTTATTGCCTTTTCCTAAAACTGTTGTTTATGTTGGGAGGTGTTTGTACAGTATGGCTTGTTTAAAATACTTGATTTAATTGCAAGTGTCATCAGTACTTGAAAAAGCAAATGAAAAATATAAACATTACTCTGCATTGTTTCCCTTCCTCTCTTGTAAGGAGAGGAATTAACAGCCTTCAGTCACGTAACCTTGCTGGAGCTGGTAAACAGGGAATTGAAAGGATGTGGAAAGCCTGACAAAGTTTAATTGCAGTCTTTATTCCCTACTCGCCTTACTTCACCTACCTCTGAGTTCAAACAGGGGAATCTTAATTGCCTAGGGGTTCTGTCCTTTGAAAACCATTACTGAAGGATGCAGCATGGTCTGGAACAAGCTAGATGCAAGGCGTGAGCCTCCATCCTTGCTAGGGGAGAGCAGTCAGCTGGCAGAATACTGTGCTGAGATCGTGCTGTACTGTTGCCTTTTCAGAGGGATCCTGCGGAGAAAAATTGGGATGTTTCTGAATGCAAGGTTAGGCCTGACCTGGAACAAAGCACCTAGCTTGGGTTTGGTGTGTGATCTGGTTTCTTTTTTTTGGCTTTGTCATCCTTAACTGCCTCTTGTTACTAATATGAGTAGTTTATTGCTACCTGCTTACTCTGTGTAGCAGTGCAGTTATTGTGTAGTTTGAAAACGCTTAAGTAAATTTTTGAGATGTCTCTTTAGTTTATCAGCCTGTTTAAAGCCAAACTGATCCCCGCAGGTAAAGCAAGTAATCCATACCGTTAAGGCAGGGGCGTTTTAGATACTGGGGATGCTGATGGATGATAGGATATTCATCTCAGAATGTGATTCATTTGTTAAAGGTCCTGTTGTTTATATAGCAGGAAAAAATATTAAATACAGAGTTGGTTTTGGTACTTGGACCTGGTACCTTCTTACCTAAATGGAATCGCTCTAACGAGGTGAATAATTTGAGGAAAATCTTTTCACGTGCCTATTTTTTATTTGAGGTGGCAACAATGCTTCCTCTAATGCAATTATATTGTCTTTTGTCAATGCAGAGGTGAGAAAGGAAGTCTCCTGGTAGAAAAGGTGCAGAAAGCCTTTACAGTTAAATTCTTAATAAAAGTAGCAAATAAAACATTTGGATACTGTTTAATGTAACTTGGACTTTTTTTACATACATCTAAGACAAATTATTTTGTACAAGATTAGCTCCCTAATTTGAGGACTGTTCTGCCTGAAAGTATGAACAAGATTTGACTTGTTTGGAATTCAGTTTTCCATTATTTTTTTTTTCACTGAGGCAGGGTGTGCAATGAATCCAGTTAGAAGATAGTTAGAAAAGGTGCCAACATTTGTCTATCAAATTGTGACCATTCAGCCTCTTAATTTAAAGACAAATACCGTATTTTATTTAACAATTGGCTTTTTCTCTTCTAAGGTTTTCAGAAAGACTGTGTGACCTTATCAGTTCTTTTTCTTCAGGATTAGTTTAACCTTTCAGAGGAATTTGTAATTATATGCAGTGAAGAACATGCCATGATTATCTGCATATGCTGTTGAGAGAGGGAGGAGAGAAATAAACCCCTTTGATTTCTTCAGTAGAAACCTACACAACTGTGATTATTATTTTTTCCTAATGTTAAACACAAGTGTAAAATGGAAGGGATTCTTGGTTTAGAGTTAAGCAAAAAAATGTGGAGATTTTTGTATCTGGATGCTCTGAAGGGGTGAGCTGCAGATCCAACTGTCAAGTTCTGCGTGGTTCCTCTGTTTGGATGGGGCTATCCTAATGTGTCTATCTGTATGTTTTAATGCTTTGCTAGATAAGGACAAAACATTCAGAGGGTTGCAGGACTGAGCCCTTCAACTGGTAAGTTTGGCCTGATTACAGTACTGTAAAAGCCAGCAGTAAAGATTAAAGTCTGCTTTCTCACAGAAGTACTTTAAAAGCTTAGGTTTTGCTGTGGAAACGAGATCTCTTCTCGGACTAGTATAGAGATACCCTGAGTAGAAAAGCATCTGTGGTTCAAGAGAGGCTTTATCTGTTGTGACATACAAGGTAACTGTCTCTAATCTTGGTCCCAGATGGATTTTATGTTAATCTGCAGTACTGTCTCAATTGTGAATCCTTCATGAAGTGCCAAGATTTTCATCAAAGTGATTAGAGACTGTTAAACAAAAAAGAACCATGAGATCTCGAGGTGGAAAAGGGAATCATGAGATCTCTAGGTGGTGGGATGATATGAGCAATAAAGGATTGGTGTGGTTGCTTTCCCCTGAGGTCAGAGATGCATGGCGGATGCAGTATAGTTTGTAAATTGTGGAGTTATTTTTATAACGATGTGATTCGCTTGTTGTTAGGGAATGATGCAAAACTTTATTCTGTTGTCCTACCTCTTTAGGCAACAAGTTAATGTTCCCTCTTGCACTACTCACATTCCCCACCAGTTTTTTAAATTCATTTTTGCAGTCATTCCTCATGACTTGTGCAGTTTAACCAATTTCACTTGAAACCTTGATCATGCAATGCATAGAAAGTTTCCTCTTGCATGGAACTGAGATACACTGAAGTACAGTCAAAGTTCCACATTAGAGATAATTTTAATAGTACATTAGCTATATTTTTTGTTAGTTTTTCTTTGGGTTTTATTTTAAACAGCTTCCATTTTATATGTAAATTGCATACTACATAGAGACATCCTTACAAATTGATTGCCTGTATCCTCAGTGATTAGGTGAAGGCTGACATATGCACAGTACCATACTTCCTTTCTGGTATATTATAGGCCTGCTTCGTGTGGAGGATTACCATAATTACTATCCAACAGATAAAGGGCTATAAGGATCAATCCGTATATTATTATGTTCTTGTGAATCATAGGCTGAGACTTTGACCAAACCTTGAATATACATACATGTAAACTATATTGGCTTCTGCCAATGTGGAGATGTCTGTAGAATGATGGTTTTATGCAATATACATTTGCCAAAAGCAAGAACGGAGCTCGGGTGTTTCAGAACAAAAGAAATACTGTGGGTGGAGGTTTATCTTGTGAAGTTCATAGTGTTTTAAATTAAGATGTTGGATAGCTTTAGAAATTAAGTTAATTGCTTTGATTTATAGTGGAGACTGAAGATAGAAAGAAGTAAGATGACTAGATGCCTTCTAACATGTAAAATTAAAACAAGCTGTCTCTGCATACATTTCCAAACAGTCAGTACCAACTTGCAGGCTTGTTGGCCTCTTTTTGACACTGAATGTTTTTTGAACCCTATTTGGTGTTGAACCCTATCACCATTGTGGCGCAGCACAGGACTCCAGCCCTTTTTAAAGGAAGGCTCAGCACGCTGTTGTCAAACAGCCATTTCCAGACCTTTTACAAACTCACAATAACAGCTTATTCCAAGCATTGAAACTCCATCTGTAGCATTGATATTTTATGTGCCTGTTCTAGACGAGCAGCTCATGCACAAAATACTCACTTTAAGCCAGACTGAAATCTAAAAATAAGGTATTGACCTTTATATGGAAAAATTCTGAGAGGTTCCTGTGACTCAAATTCTGGCCCAATTGGTTGGGTAGTAGTTATCATACCTGTGGCAGACATGAATTAAACTTTGTGTTCACCCAAGTATTTGGTGCTGTTGCAGACTTTAGAGCCTTGTTGGTTTGCGGAATGGCATGACGTGGTACTCACCTGAAAGGTGTATTGTGTAGCAGTCCTCACTGTTTGGAGTACTTTCTGTAAACACCAGCTTAAAATCATATAATATGGGGGTTGCGGCTGTGGTGTGGGTATTGCAGGTGGTTCTTAGCATGTTACCTCCTTTGTAAAATAGAGGAGCATCCTCCTAGGCTGTGCAGACACTTTCTCTCTTCAAGAGAGATGTATTTGCTTTCCTCAGCGATTTTGATCAGCCTTGTCATTTCTTTTTCCAGGTGTATGTTTTGAGGCTTACAAAGATGAGAGGTGATGTGGCCCTAGCTTCTAGAACAGGGAGTCTGAGAGTCGGGACAACTTTTTTTCCTTTCTCCAGCATGGAATCAAATGCTTTAGTAAGACATTGGATGTTAAAGTTCTAGTAGCTTGCAAAGCATTCTGAAGTATTCAGAGATTTTTATGGTGGTTCAATATATCATTCTCAGTTAAGCGAACAGCAGCACCTTACCAACCAAAACTGTTTCTTGCTAGATTACTAGCAAGAAGGGAATTTATTTGGGGTACTCATAGTGCTCCTAAGATAGCCACATTCTGGCGTGACTAATTTAATATTTAAAAATAAATAAATAAAGTGCTCAGAAGACTGTACCATGCATTGCAGGAAGGAGGGTTTTCGGTGTAACTGATGGCTGGGAGCAAGACCACCATATGTGGAAGTATGCCTACCTTTCTGAATATTTTTTCTCCAGCTCAGATCTGAGCTGTTAATCCAAATTCTTTCCAATTTTACTGGTGTCAGATACAAGTGACACACAAGTGATTACTGTAACAATGAATTTCATTAGTTTTCTATGTTGTTTTTCATTGTAATAACCTCAGCGTGAACTTTAAGTTTCCCTGTCTCTTCTTAATTGCCATCCCACAAGGCAGTTTTGGGGATTTTTTTTGTTGTTGTTGTTTTAGGTGGGGTTTTTTAAAAGCAGCACCAGATGTCACAAAGGTCTGATGTTATAATATTGTGAGTGTTGAACACGATCCCTCCTGGATAAATAAAACTTTCCCTTCCTTTCCATTTGCAAGAGGTTATGTTTGCTATATTAGTTACCCAGCGAGGCACAGGAATCAGTCATCTTGTCATCTCTTTTTCTGGGTAGTTACTATATTTTGGTTACTGTGAGATATTAAAGTTTCTCAGCTTGGACTTTTATGACAAACCTAATGTTTATAAACATAGGTACAAGAGAAAAACCTTTCTTTTTTGTTGGGTGTTGATATTTAGTCATCACTACTTATAACTTTTCAGTTCACATTTTGCAAGCAGCAGTAAAATAGTTTTATTGAGAGAATAATGGAACGTGGCATATGTGATAGTACAACTAAACCCAAATTACTCTGGTAAATTCATCACAAAATGTAGTCTATGTACTATATGCAAGGTGAGTAGGATGTGAAGGAGACTGTGTGAAGACTTGTGGAAGATCTCTTGCCAGGGATCAGCAGGCAGAATGCTGAGTGAGGACTCAGTGGCACACATATTAACTTTCTAACCGAAATCAGAGGAGCATTGAGCTAGACAGAAGCTTACAAATGTGCTTACAGAAGCCTGGTTTCATCGCAGTGGGATTCAGTTACTTAACTCTGCTGTGGCAGCCCTTCATCAGGTTCAGTAGAGGTGTGATGTCTTTCAGGCTTCAGCCTGGCTTTGCCTTATCCAGAAAGCAGCTGTGAGCCTTATCAGAGCACCTAGTCTTCAGATAGAGACTGAAGATTTGATTTTTTTTTAGGATTTTCCACTTTCTCCTGTGTTTGTGACTTTGAGAAGATGAAGTGGTGAGTGTCATCTGCAGTTTTGAATTTCTGCCATTGGGTGATGCTGTTTGTTCTAAATTGAAAACCCGCACTAATTTGCTCTTCTGTATGGCAATGCTTAAGCGAGGTTTGGTGGGTGCCACTGCCTACAGGGATCCAAAGTACTTGAATAGTCTCATTTCTAAAGGCTGCAGAAGGGGGGCAGGCGACGGGTGACGGGGCGGGGTGGAAATATGACGATACTCATATCCATGTAGGCAAAGGTTCTGCCTGTTCAGCTCTTCTAGCCGGATTCCATTCAGTTATCTTTTCTGCTTGAACCGAAGGGCTCTTTGAAGAGACATAGTGTTATTAGAGGACTGCAATAATATAATAATTATATAATAACACTTATACATGCTTTTATTAACTATAGATTATCTGATATCCTTGCTATCAACACCTAATGTTTGGAAGAAACCTACCTAGCTTTTTGTGCTGATTTTTACATATGCAGTGGTGAAATGGGTGAAGAGGAGAGAACTTCTTGTAAACTTTAAATAGATTTTAGAAAAAATACTTCATAAATAGTGAGGACCTTCTGTCTGTGTATTGATGGAGAACAGACAATACTATTACCTTTACAGTCTAATAATATCTTTATTTTGGTAATTCTTTAATTATAGAATCATAGAATGCTTTGGGTTGGAAGACACATCATCTAGTTCCAACTCCCCTCTGCAGTGGGCAGGGACACCTCTCACTAGACCGGGCTGCTCAAGGCCCCATCCAACCTGGCCTTGTACGCTGCCAGGGAGGGGGCAGCCACAGCTTCTCTGGGCAGCCTGTGACAGGGCCTCAGCACCCTGATAATAATGAATTTCTTCCTAACATCTAATCTAACCCTGCCCTCTTTCAGCTTGAAGCCATTTCCCCTTGTTGTATCACTACACTTACTGATGAACAGTCTCTCTCCCGCTTTCCTGTAGGATCCCTTTAAGTAGAATGTTTAAAGGCTCAGTATTTCCATAATGAAGTGCTAAAGAGAAAACTTTCCTTATTAGGGAATATTTAAATGTTTAAAACTGCATGTCTTCAAGTTCACACATCATAATTGCAGTCAGATCAGTATGGTAGAAGTGGTTTGCTGGAACGATTTCAAAGGGACATTGACTAAAGATCCATTAGAGACACTGGAAAAACAAATTAATCCTCTGCTCTTTGTGAAATGAAGAACAAGCTAATTTTGCAAAAACCAAGAGGATGCGTTGATTGTATATATTAAGCTTTAGTTGCTTAGAGACTTCTATCAAGATTCCTTCCATGTACCCTCTAAACGCTTCCACTGGAATATGCCACAGGACCAGTTGCTTCCATCACATACTCCGATCACAAACTCTTCACTAAGGAAGCAGAGACTTGCACCTCCAGTGTGAATTTTCTTCTTGGTTTTAAGTTTATCACTCAGTAGGGACAGATCAAGTTATTGCTAATAATCAGTGTATATTCAGGTGCAGGATTTGCACAGGTTTAGTTTAGGAGGGAGTAACTGAACAGACAGCAGCACTCTATATTGTTTATCTAACTTCCAGATAAGGATACAAGCTCCTGGGACCTCTAGCAGTGTTGTTATCCACTTGGAAACACAGTAAGACAAACAATCTTTTTTTCCAAGACTGACTTACAAAATTTCCAGCTGCATCCTCACAGAACAAAACTCTGAAATCTACTTTTTTGCCACTTGATTGAGGATCGGGAGAAAGTGTCTGTACGCAGGTTCCAGATGGCTAAAATAGGTGTAGAAACTGTTGGCAGTTGTGATACACAAATGAGGGATAGTTTTGGCCAGTCATTCTTTGCTTTATGCAAGATCAAAATTCACTTTAATAATTAATATGTAGTCATTCTGGTGGATTATCATAGATGTCCTGTAGGTGTAAAAGTTTCAGTGATTTGAGGAGATACAGAAGAGAGCAGTAACCACACTCTCAAAATGGTTTGTTTCACTAGTTGTGAATACAGCCTTTCTGTCAAGCTAGTGTTCTTGCCTTCTTGTCCATTGTTCTCATTTATGGGATGGAATATTTTCCATAACTCTAGGATATTCTAAGGAAATTGATAATCAATAGAAATCAATTATTTTCTGGTTTACTGTCTGAAATCTATATAACTTTACACACATATAAAATATAACTAGGCATGCATGTACCTGTATATTTAACTTAAATAAGCGCCTGTGTTTTATGTATAAAATTAAATATTTATATTAATATTAATATTAATACATACATATATTATATATTAATATTAATGCATATATATATATTATATACATATAAATACACAAAAAGCATGGCCAGCAGGTCAAGAAACAATTGTTCCCATCTGCTTTGCTCTCATAAGCCCACAGCAGGAGTAATTTATATAGCTCTGAGATCCACAGATGACCACAAAAATGATTGAAGGGTTGGAGCACCTCTGCTATGAAGACAAGATGTGTTCCGTGGAGACCTTACTGTGGCCTTTCAGTCCTTAAAGAGAACTTATAAGAAACATGGGGACAGACTTTTTACAAGGGCCTGTAGCGATAGGACAAGGGATAATGCTTTTCAAGTGAAAGAAGATAGGTTTAGATTGGGCATGAGGAAGAAATTCTTCACCTGTGAGCCTCATGAGGTCCTGGCATAGGCTGCCCAGAGAAGCTGTGGCTGCTCCCTCCCTGGCAGTGTTCAAGGCCAGGTTGAACGGGGATTTGGGGAACTTAATTTAGTGCAAAACATCCCTGCCTGTGGCAGGAGGGGTGGACTAGATGATCTTTAAATGTTCTTTCCCACCCAAACTAATCTGTTATTCTAGAATACATGTATAGACACACACACACACACATGCAATCTGCATGTATGTATATTGCACACAATCTGATAGTTGTTTCAATGTATGCCAGTGTGGGAGCTTCCTTGGAAAAAGTAGAGGAGTTATTTTTGGTTGAAACTAATTGCATTGTACATCTTTCATTTACTAATCTTCTCACAAACATAGTTGAGATTGTATTACTCATATATACTGTGAAAGAGATTTCAAACATGATGCTAACTATTCTGTTGAGTAAGAATTATAAGTTTTGTTCTGTTAATGGGAAAAATGTTGCATTGTTAAATTTAAAAAATGCAATCAGTTCTATGTACCTTGTTAGATCATTTTTGTTGACGGCAAGATGGTTTCTTTCATCACAAACTATGTTAAGAAATGAGGTATTGAGATGTGAAATGATGTGAAAAGGAAAAAAGAAAAATGGCAATAATACCTGGAAACGTGAACAGGTTTGAAAGATCATAAATTTTATATACATTTATAGGGGCTTAAAGAAAATCTTACTTTGCAAGCCAGAAGTACTTTGAAAATGACAAATGCCAAAAAAGTGAGTGTCTTGAATAATGTATGTATCCCACTGTGCAGTGCTACAAACCATAGAAATTACATCCCCACAATGACTGTTTCCCGTGGAACAGAACACCCAGTCTAAGGGATCTATTTGCACTAGAATGGGTAGAACCAAGGCTGTTGCACTATTTTACATTGAGTTTGAGATTCATTGTTTTGTGTCATTTAAAAAAATACAATTTTGCTGCTTTTAAGTGTAACAAATTTTAGGAAAGTGCCTGCCTGTAGAGTAAACTTACCCAGCATGCTTCATTTTAGTCTAATAATTTTTGAGGTGCGATATTTCAGGTTGCTTTAATATTTTTAAGTTATCATAGTCTGACCAATATCTCAAGTGAAAGATTAAAACTGGATTTAATATGAAGATCAGCTTCATCTTGAGAAAATAAAAGATTTTGTATTCTCCATAAACTAAGTATTGAGTTGCTTTTATTTTTGTTTTTTAGCACTACAGTCTGGTTTTGTTTGACATTAATCTTACCTATGATAACAGAAGAGTGATTTAGATTTTTGTCTCTAAATTACTGTTCTGGAGCACAATTACAGAGCTCAGTGAATTCATATTGAAGTTGGTGAAATTTCTGTTGAGTTTTAGAAAGGGTAAACTGTAGCATTTATACAAATTATTTGGTATTTTTACCCCTGTCCTTTTTAGAAAGAGAGGCATGCTATCCACAGAGCTGCTTAGAGCTTGGAATTTTCCATAGGACAATTTCCAGCTTTTCTAAAAACCCTTAACCTTAAGGTTAAGGTTGTGCATTTGGCTTTGGAAATATTTTAGTGTATTGTTCAATACTGCAGTTTACAATAAATTCAGTGTTTGGCCTGCAACAAATTTGGAAACAATTCAGTGAAAATTAAGAATAAAATGGTAAGTTCAGTTGGACTTTTTCTAAGTTGCGTTTTGCTAGAACTTAATTAGAGGTCACTACCATGGTGCTTTCCAACCAGGTCTGTTTTGTTGTCTCAGCTCTGCCTGTTCCCCACAGTTCCAGTCATGAGAAGCTGATGCAACTTGAGAGGGCATTCACTGCGGCCGATTCTTCTGGAACTTGCAGTCCTGTTGGACTGTTCGGTGGTTAGGTGTGCCGCCTTTTAATTCCTACGCTTGTACAGCTTCAGGAGCACCTCACAGTGTAATGCATTTTTAGAGTGCTTTTAGAATTTGTAGCTGCTGAGGAAAAAAAAAAAGCTTTAAAATGCTTAGAAGTTTAGAAGTTTAAAAAGTCGTTTTTAATGCCCCTACAATAGATCAATCTGGTGGCAGCTGATTGAGGTTCTGATTCAACACTTTTTCTCCTCTCACCTTCTGACCCACCATTACTGTCAACCTGCTCCTGCAGGCTTTCCTATAAAAGTGTCGACCTGTCCCTTTGAAAAGCAACTTCAAAGAAAACAGTGTTTATTAATAAACTCTTACAGAAGTTTTCTTTGTTCTTAAAAAAAAAAAAAAGGAAAAGGTGCCTTGTGGATCTTAAGAATTTTTTTAAATGTTTCTAATTTTATGATTGCATTTATTGTGGTACAAATTTCAGCTACTGAAATGTACCCTGGAGCTCTGTTCATACAACATCTTGGGTTTTTTTGTTTAATGGACTTGCTAGGAAGAGTTGCTATGCTTGTGTAGGTTTCCTTTGATGCAGTTTTAATAACATGGTGGATGTGTATACCTCTGATCTAGTTTAAGGTGTCCCTGCTCACTGCGAGGGGTTGGACTGGTTGGCCTTTAAAGGTCCCTTCCAACCTAATGCGTTCTGTGATTCTGTGCAGTGTAACAAATCTGTGTCTTGAAACAAGAACTCTTTCTAGTTTTCAGTTAGAACCTGCAGTCTTGACTGTATAGCTACAGACCTGTAATCAAAGTTAATCATCTGTTGCAAGAAAGGAAATAACAATATACATAAAGCTAAACAGAACATTTAAAATTGTGAAGCAATTGGCTTGATGCCTGAGGATATATAAACTCCTTGTTTTGCATAATAATATTTTTATGTAAATTGACCATATGAAATCATACATTTATTACAGAATTTTAAAAATCCTTTAACCAGCGCCTCTGCAAATTAAAAAACTTAGAATTCTGCTCATCCTGGAGGTATGAGGTCCCCTAGAAGCTGAAATTTTACTTTCATGGTACCTGCAGTTGTTATTACCAGACTGCAAGACATTTAGAGACAGAAGTACTACCAAAAAAAAAAAAAAAATCCCCAAAACCTCTGGTAGTTGTAATTTAAAGGTAAATTAAGAAACTAGTATGCAATCTCCTTATGTACAGCTTCATGTATCATCTCGCTCAATAGCCAGAGGCATTCGTCAGCTTTCAGCATGAAATTTAGTGCTAGAGCATGCATACCTGAGTTATTGTATATCATGCATACTAAATATACGGGGTTTATAGACATATAAATCACAACATCAGGATTCTTGTGTTTTCTAAATGTAAAGTTGATCTTAATCTCAACAAGGTGGCAAAATTTATCTTAATAAGAGAATCCTGATGTTGTGCAAAGGTTATGCATCATGAATCATTGGAAGAAAATGTGTATTCTTAGAATTTCAGGTAAATGTGGAGAATAATTGCTCAACTTCCTGCCAGTGTGGATCAGCAGCAAAGAAACACAGTCAGTATCGTATGGGGATGGGGCCAGTCCCTTGTGGGTTCAGTAACTAAAATTTGTTTGGGACCATTTCTAGGCTTAAGGACAAGTTGCAGTGTGGCATAGCTCACATCTCTCTGACAGAATTCTCCTTTGTGGGCTTCTCTTCCTTTTCCTTCATCTTCCTCCAAATCATAGAACAGCTTTTCTCACACCTCCCCTTGGGAAGGGCTCATAGCCTACGCCGTGTACCCAGCCATTTCTGAATCTTGTCAGGAGGAGTACTAGTTGTCATGAACCAGCAGCCCCTCAGGGGCCATCCAAATAGTACATACAATAAGGAAGGACAACTGCAGGCCAGTGCCAAAGTCCATTGTCCTGGCTCTGCATCTCTTACTAATGCAAGTAGCAGCTATGCTGAAATGAGTTGGAATGAGTCCAGTGTGTTGCAGCCTTCAGACTTTACTAGTGTGTTGTCCACCTAAGAGAAGGTTGATGGTTCTTTTCCTTCTGCTCCATTCTGCATCTTCTGTAATGATTCTTGTACTTATTTTGGTGACAGTCAGAGGAATTAAACCTTAAGGTTCACTGTCTCAAGCCACGGAGACTCTCACCAGCGTAGGTAAAGCTCTGACAATTCATTTGCAGGTCTCTTGAATTGCAACACATGGTTTTGAAGCTGCTGTGCCCTGCTCCCGTATTAACCTGTAGTTCCTAACCTTTTCAGCAGTTTGTTTGCCTTGAAAATAGTTTTCAAAATACAGGTAGCTCTCCCCTGCAGGAGAGGTTTGTTAAGTATTGCATTTATCTGTTTGTCAAGGGGTGCTCCAGGGGATAGGTATTTGGAGTCAGCGGTGGTATTTTAGAATGCAGTTGAGCTGGGTTATGAAGCAAGTGGACCATGTCATTTGATAACTGATTTCCTCAGCTGTCATGGAGGTGTAGTGTAAGGTGCAAGGATTTATTCTGCTCTAAAACATTGGTATGTTTATAGATAACTGCTGGAAGGGGCCAAGTACCGAACCTAGCGTAACCTAGAGTATAATTTGGCTTGCTCTCTGAACCTTTCTGTGGTTTGCCATTGGCAGTTTGGGACTTCACAAAGCTATAATGGAAAGTTATGAAAACTTTATGTCACTAGAGTCACACTTTGCAATGACTGTCAGTGGGAAAACTCTCTAGCTGTTATTTTTAACTGCAATTACATTAACAAAAGGGATTGCAAGTGCCAAGGATGATGAACAATCATTAAAGGATCAACATTCAGATTTCTTTTCCAGTTAAAAATGAAACACCATTACTAGCACAATCCTGGAATTCTTGGAAATTTGATTCTGTTTGTGTAAAAATGACCCAAAGTAAAATCCTTTATGTTCTGAAATGGGATGACCATTAGATGCTTGAATGGTATGCATGCTCAGGGATTTCCCCCACTTACTTAGTTAAGATGATAAAGAATAACACTTTAATGTAATTATACCAATTTAAAAACCTTAAACTATTATTTTTCTCTTTAAATAACAGAAAAGACTGGTTCATTTTCTTTCCATACACTGATATTTTCCATGTTCCATATTAGCATACAGTGCTGATAGACACTCCGTAATTGGTTGGCAATTCAAATCAGCTTTCTTAGCGCATCCCTACTTCTCACTAAATGACTCATTTAGATAAAACACAGCTGATGAGAAATAAAATTTTAATTTAAAAAAAATAAAATAACAACTTTTAAAATACTGTTTTTATTTATGGTGCCATAAAGTGAGAATAACAAACACATTATGTTACCGCTTGTTAACTCAAATAAAACTTCTCTTAATGTATTTGAATGCTTTTTCCATAGAAGAGTGTTTCTCCCATGCCACAGCTTCCCTTGCATTAAATCTTTTAAATTCATCAATGAAAGTCTTCTGGTTTCTTTTAATGTTCAGTTTCAGCATGTGAGAAATTATTTGGTCAGTTTGGGATGCTCTGTCTTCAGTAGAGTATCTTTTTCAGATAAAGTTCTTAACTATGAGATTTTTTAATTATTTTTTAAAAAATTATTCATAAAGCCACAGAATCACTGACTGGTTTGGGTTGGAAGGGGCTTCAAAGTTCCAACATGGTGGGGACACCCTTCATGAGACCAGGTTACCCAGAGCCATGGCTGTGCCAGGGCCTCACCACCTGCACAGGGAAGAATTTCTTCCTAGTGTCTAACATAAATCCACCCTCTTTCAGTTTAAACCCATCACCCCTTGTCCTATCACTACATGCCCTTCTAAAAATTTGTGACTGTAGTTGTCTCAGTAAAAGTGCTGCTGAAGCAGTTTGTGGCATTGTTTCAGTCAGGAAGAAATAAATTCAGTCTGGCTTGTAAACATGCTGAACAGAAACAGAAGTTTGTTTTATAATCAGTTAATTCATGTAAATTTCTTATTTTTACATTGCTTTCAAACAATTTGTTTCACTTTCTAGTAGATGCTTTCTGCAAAAGCAAAATACCAAAACGAGGCATAAGAAACTCAAAGAAGAACCCTAGCACCTGTCAATCTGTTCTTGCTGCATATGAAGTCAAGGTTTAAAAGAGGTTTGAGAGGATCTTGGTGTTTGATCATGTTTATGAAGTTAAGCAGTTTACTTCAACCTTCTTTAACCTTTCCTGAATGTTCCAGTGAAAGTTATGGGGGATGTATTTGTGTACTGAGCATTTAATATTAAAAAAAAATACATAACCTGGAGGAGGAACTAATGGGTTTTATGGGGAAGTACTTAGACCGGGTTTGATATTTTGTACAGGATTATAGAACAAAAAGTAAGCTAACTACTTTTGAAAATGGACTAAAAATTGCTTTACTTTGTATTTGAAATAGCATGCCACTTTTTGGATGAAGAATAATCTGTGATTTAAAGGTGTCATAAAGGAACAAAGTTATTGGGAAGAATACATGGATTGGTCTCAGCAGAACAGTGCACACCTAAAGCTTCTTCGCTCCCAACTTGAGAGTTGGTTTGCACCTGCGTTAACCTTCTTTGAAACCTTCCACTCTAGGCTGTCCATCTTGCTCTGCAGTAAATTGATGCCACATCTGTTAGTCCTGAAACAAAGCAATTACTGTAATTGCAAGATTTCGGAGTGTTTTTTTATTTCATAAAGGGCTGTAGCTCTGTTTTTTATATGCTTCTTGAAAAAATGTAATATTTCATATAAAACAGAGCGTGAAATTGGCACTGCTCAGGGAGAAGTATTATGTACTGTGGTATTAAATGATGGAGTTGTATGGCTGGCAGCAGACTTCTGAAGGCTTCCCTGACTGGCCTGATTTAAAACACAAGCAGCAAACACCATTAAACCGTCTCCTGGCTTTAGCAGTCAGCTGGGTCCCGCAGTCTTCCTGTTACAAATTCTGTAGAGTCCTAGAGAGGCATTTTACAGTCCTTTCTTGCAACACTTGCTTTATTTTACTGTTCTTTACCCTAGTGAAAAAATTAATTATCATCAAGGATAGTTTTATACTTACCGTGTAATAGAGTGCATGTCCTTTACACACGTAGTAGAAAATTAATGGCTTGTTCTTTGACCCGTCAATAAAATCTTGGAAGCTCTGCACCAAAGGGAATGTGGAAACAGAGAATAGTGAATGCCATTAATAATGCCTGTGTGCTGTTTCCAATCTCTTGCCTAACAGCTTTCTCCTTTTTTTTTGTTTCTTCCCACCCCTTTAGCTGTAAAGTTTGGGGTGATATAAATACACTCAATAACTTGTTCTTTGCAGTTCCTTAAAAATTTTATCGCTACTAAAGTCACTTCATAATTGCAAGAGGAAACTCTGGGTACTTATGGGAAGCTGCCACCATTTGGGTGGCTGTGGGGCTTCGCTTATGGTCTTGAGTCTGTCAGAGCCCGGTGCTGCGGTTTAGTGTGACACACTGTTGTACTTAGCTGCAGAATTTTACCATGAGATGCAGCAATCATCAGCACTGATCGTTGTAGGTTTTGAAACCATGCTAGATCTGATTTTCATCATTTGAGTACTGTGCATTGCTGTCTTTGCCACAGATGAATTTGCATGTCTGCCATGCAAAAAGAAGAATGCTAAGTAGTGCTGAACATGGCAAAAGTCATCATTAGAGCCCAGGCCGTCTGATTGGCATTTATGTTTGCTTGCTGAATTCAGAAGGTTCCAAGGAAGAGCTGTAATCCTTGATGTTGGGAGTGGAAGCAGTTTTGGAGTACAGGAGTAATTTGTAAGTGTGATGACACCTGGAGCTTTGTGTACAGTTCTGAAGTCTCCAACATAAGAAGGACATGGATCTGTTGGAACGAGTCCAGAGGAGGGTCATGAGGATGATTAGAGGGCTGGAGCATCTCTCCTATGAAGACAGGCTGAGAGAGTTGGGGTTGCTTAGCCTGAAGAGAAGGCTCTGGGGAGATCTTATAGCAGACTTCCAGTACCTGAAGGGGTCTATAGGAAGGCCAAGGAGGTACTTCTTAGAAGGATGTGAAGTGATAGGATGAGGGGGAATAGTTTTAAATTGGAAGGTTGTAGATTTAAATCGGATATTAGGAAGAAATTTTTCATTGTGAGGGTGATGAGGCCCTGGCACAGGATGCCCAGAGAAGCTGTGGCTGTCCCCTCCCTGGCAGTGTTCAAGGCCAGGTTGGATGGGGCTTTGGGCAACCTGGACTATTGGAGAGTGTCCCTGTCCATGGCAGGGGCGTTGGAAATTGATGATCTTTAAGGTTCCTTAAAGGGCCTCTAGCCCAAACCATTCTCTGATTTTATGATTTCTGTCACCTCAGTGGGGCTGTGTATCCATCTAAAGAGGGTAAGAGTTTGATTTGCTTTTTGATCTTTTCTATTCCCACTCACTCTAAGCTGTAGGTGGACAGCAATTTTCCGTGATATTTCATCTGTTTTCCATAATAATTCAGGGTTTCAAGGAGCAATTGGAAAAAAAGCTACTTTCCCTGCAGGCTGTTGGGGCAGAAATGAAGTACTGAAGTTTGCCTAAGCAGTAGAGGAAAGAGGTTAATAAAGAGTCACAACTGTTGTGTTGATTTTTTAGTAGAAGTATATGGTCATGTCTAAAACAGTAATAAGTAATTTTCAAAAGAAACATTCTGTAGTAATCTCTTTTTCTGTCGATGTCAATAGTTACTTTATGGTATTTATTCTGTATAATATGTGAAACTGATGAAAACCCATACCAAACACATGCCCGCTGCAAAACAAATCCAGTATATGCAACCAAAAAAATGAAATACCTCTTTTTAATTGAGAAATCCTGAAAAAGCCTTGTTGAAGCTTGGTATGGAAGTCAAATAATAATGTAATCCCAAAAACAGTGGCAGCTTGCCAGAATGATTTGGAACTTCCTTTTGCACTGGTGATTAAAGTGGCTGAAATGAGTAACGTGACTTACTCAACCTTTATCTTTGTGGGTTTTTTTCAGAAATTGAAGTAATTTTAAGTTTCTGTTTTTCACTCTGCTTTGGATCAAACTACAATTTTAAATTTTTTGTGATATTTTATAAGTTGTGTTCTCAACCCAGTTCTAGTCACGTAGCTCTTTATTACCCTTGATTTCCTTTAACTTTCTTTTTCTGTTCTGATGAAAGGAAAAAGTTAAGAGAACCTCTTTTATAACAATAGTTCGAAATCAGCAATCTAAGAATATCTGGTTAATGGTTTCAGTGGACTCAGAGAGTGAGTGACTAGAAGTTGAGAAACATAGACTCTGTTGTCGATGCAAATTTGTAGAAATTCAACATATAGAAAGCACAGCGGTTTAATACTGGATAATGTTTAGTACCATTGTTTTTTCTCTTACTGCTGCTGGCAGGATAGGCAAAACCACTGTATCAAATATTGTGTGTTTCAGGTGGAATCTACCTTGTGTTGGACCTTACTGTATCCATGTTAAGTAGTAAATTGAAACCTAAAAAGAGCTAAGAGCCCGCTCCTCATAGCGGCATCTGTTTGCCACTGAAAAGTGGCTTCTGTTTCAGGAACTGTAAATAAGGGAACGATGAAAGCTGAGTTTCTTAAAAAAAAAAA